>JAREIK010002076.1:337910-502177 GCA_029783825.1 Sapria himalayana | reverse complement strand
AAAAAAAAAGGAAAAAAAGAGAAAAAGAAGAAAATAAGAGAAAAAGAAAGAAAAAGAAAGAAAAAGAAGAAAAAGAAAGAAAGGAAGAAAAAGGAAGAAAAGGAATCAAAAAGAAGAAAAATAAGAAAAAGAAGAAAAGATAGAAAACCGAGAAAAAGAAGAAAAAGAAGAAAAAGAAGAAAAAGAAGAAAAAGAAGAAAAAAAAAAGAAAAAAAGAAGAAAAAAAAGATTAATAAGAATAAGATTTATAAGAAGAATAGGAAGAATAAGAATAATAAGAAGAATAAGAAGATTAATAAGAATAGAAGAATTTGAAGAAGTAGAATAATAATAATAATAATAATAATAATAAAACAAAAATGAAGAATAAGTAGAATAATAAAAATCAGAAGAATAAGAATAATACGAAGAATTAGAATAATAAGAAGAATAAGAAGATTAAAAAGATTAAGAATCATAAAAAGAATATGTAGAATAGAAGAAAAAGAAGAATAATAAAAATAAGAAGAAAAATTAGAATAAAAAGAATAAGAATGATAAAAAAAATAATAAGAATAATAATAATAATGTTATCAATAATAAGAAGAATAAGAACAAAAGAAAGAATAATAAAAATATAAAGAATAAGAAGAATAACTAAGAAGTATAAGAGGAAAAAGATGAATATGAATAATAAGAATAATAAGAGGAAAAGAAGAATAAAAATAATAAGAAAAATAAATTGAAAAATAATAAAAAGAAAAATAAGAAGAATAAGTAGAATAAGAAGAATAAGAAGAATAAAAATAATATGAAGATTAAGAAAAAAAATAATAATAATAATAAGTAGATTATAAAGAATAAGAAGAATAATAAAAATAAGAAGAATAAGAATAATAAAAACTATTAGAAAATTAATAAAAAAATAATAAGTATTTGAAGAATAAGAAGTATATGAAGTATATGACGTATAAGAAGAATAAGAAAAATAATAAGAATAAGAAGAAGAATAAGAAGATTAAGAAGATTGAGAAAATTAAGAAGAATAAGAAGAATAAGAATAATAAAAATAATAAGAAGAATAAGAAGAATAAGAAGGATAACAAGATAAAAATGAAAAAGAAAATTAAAAAGAATAAGAAGTCTAAAAACAATAAGAATAAAAATAATAATTACATGAAAAAGAAGAATTAGAAAAATTAAATGAATACGAATAATAAAATTAATTAAAAGAATAAGAAGAATAATAAGAATAATAAGAATAATAAGAATAAGAGATTAAGAATAATAAGAACAATAAAAAGATTAAGAAGAATTATAAGAAGTAGAAGAATTAAAATAATTTGGTGAATTAGAAGAATAAGATTATTATTAATAATAAAAAGAATAAGAAGAATAAATAAATAATCACAATACGAAGAATTAGAAGAATTACAACAATTAGAAGAATAAGATTATTAAGAAGAATAAAAATGAATTAGAAGAATAATTAAATTAATAATTATAATAAGAATAAGAATAATAAGAATAATAAGAATAATAAAAATAATAATTAAAAATAAAAAGAATAAGAACAATAAGAAATATAAGAAGAATAAAAACATTAAGACGAATAATAAGAAAAAGAAGAATAAAAATAATAAGTAGTATATGAAAAATAAAAAGAATAAGAAGAAAATAAGAATTACAAGAATAAGCTTTATATAGAGAAAATTCACTTTTTAGAGAAAGAAACAGCCTTATTGAGTGAAGAAGCTCAATTTTACAAGCTAGAATTGAGAAATCCAATTTACTCTTTTACAAAAAATCATTTGCATCACTATTCAATGGGACCGAGCCAGTGTTTCTGAAGTTCGACATGAAAAATGGTGAGCCTTCTGTAACTTTTTCTAACAACGAACTATCAATGCTTGCTGATGCATTAAAGCTCATTCTTATCGTGAAGTTCTACCATGGCTGACCCATATTCAATGACATTCATGATTTTCTGGCTTCATTAAAATAGAGGGATGTGGTAAATATAACTTGGTTTTATGGAAAGCCCATCTTCCTCCATTTCAAGGAGGAAGAAGACTTCCTATGTCTATGGCATAGAGTACAGTGGACAATCACGGGGTACCCTATGCGTGTCTTCAAGTAGTGTCCAAGCTTCACTCCTTGGGAAGAACCTACACATGCCCTGCTATGGTTTAATTTACCGAACCTCCCTCTTCATTTTTTTCATAAGCTTCCTCTATACCCAATCAGCCTTTGCGTAGGCAAAGCATGGCTCATTGATGAAGCCAGGACATGCATGACTATACCAAGCAGGGCCAGGATTTGCTTTGAAATAAATCTTAAAAATCCTTTTCTGAATAGAATATGGATTTGCAGTAACTCCACAAATGGATTCTGGCAAGAGCTTATTCCAAAATTCATGCCGAGTAATTGCATAAATTGTCTTAGAATCCGGTATGGAATAACAAAATGTAAGGTGGAAGGAGGGAAGAAAAGAGATGGGTTTAAGGAGGGGAAAAGGTAGAAGCAGAGTATGTGTGAAGAGGGGTAGAGAGAAGAGAAAGGAGCTGCAAAATTGGACAGGGATGAGAGTGTAAAAGAGGGAAGGAAGGCATCAGATAGTCACAAAGAGAAAGGGGCATAAGGAAGGGAGGGCATGGCTTATAGGTAGATTGGGAGTGTTAGAAAGAGTGATGAAGAGAGTTTAGAAGGGACATTGGAGGTAATGAAAATAGGTTCTGTTGGAAAGGAAAATGATGGGAAGGGAGAGGGTAAAAAGGGAGAGAAATATGAAGAGTTAAGGGTAGAAAAAAAGATAGAAAGGTATAGAGTGGAAGGTATTAGGGAATGGCTTGCTGAAACAACAAGGATGATAGAAGGAATAGGGGCAGAAGAGAGGGTAGTAAACACCAGGGTCACGGGTTGAGGAAGGAGGAAGGAGAAAATAGGGTGGGTAGAAAAAAATTAAAGAAATAGAAAGATATAATTGGAGGGATGATGATCTTCTCTCTGAGGAGGGTTTGGAGGCAAAAAGCTGGCTGTATATAAGACAGGATAAAGATAAAGTGAGGCACGTCTCTAATCTACCTCATGATGATTTAAATGAACATAATATGCTTCGATTCATCCCACAGAATAAAGAATGCACAATTGAAAAATTAAGAAGAATAGGAAAGGACCTGAAAAAATGAAAATAGGAAAAGAGCAAGCGCCACCTAGTTCAAGTAAAGTTTCTAGAAATAAGAAAAAATATTTAAATATGAAGTATGATTCGAAATGCATCACTAGAGCATAAACAAGTTTTGCATAGATATGTTTAATAGCTTGTATTGGAACATAAGAGGAGTGGTGAATACTCCTACGATAAATAGAATTAAAAGGTTAATTAATTTAGACAAAATTAATATTGTAATCTTAGCTGAACCAATGGTAATAATAGAACAAATAGAAAAATATAAGAATTTGATTGACTTTGATTGGGCCTCTTCTAATCTGAATGGTAAGATATGAGTCCCGTGGAATAAGTCAATGGAGTTTGAAATAGTTGTAGAAGCTGAGCAAATTATCAGCTTCAAATTTGGTAAACAAGATTCGATAATTTTAGCTCTGTATGCTAGCAATGCTAGAGAAGATAGGAAATTGCTATGGCAAGAAATGGATGATCTATCTGCAAAGAAAACTCCGTGGATTATTGTAAGAGATTTCAATGTGATTAAAAATTCTAACAAAAAAAGGGGAGATAGACCTCCTGACCAGATTGCCTTAGATCAGTTCAACGAGGTAATTGCAAGAGCAAATTTAATGGAGGCGGACTTTCTTGGGTGAAATTTTACATGGTACAAAAATTGGAAGAGGAAGGGAACAATATGGTCTAGGCTAGATCGAATTATACTTAACTAACAATGGATGGACAAGATGGGAGGTATTAAAATTAAACATTTAAGTAGAACCTGCTCGGACCATAGCCCCCTCCTTAGGTCATTAGAGGTAAGTAATGGGAAAAACTATGGGTTCGAATTTCAAAACATATGGGGATTGCATAAGGGTTTTGATGCCATAGTAAAAGAATCGTGGGAAAAACTAGCCTCAGGCAATTCTATGCAAATCCTGGCAAAAAAACTTCGAACATTGCAATTCTCATTTGTTAAATGGAAAAAAGAAATTTTTGGAAATATTAATAAAAACATTCAAAAAGTTGAACAGAAGGTTGAGAAGCTTGAAATAGAATATGAGGAGAGGCAAGATGACATCTCTAGAATTGAGTTAAGTAAAGTGAGATCCAAATTTAGGCTTGAAATGCACATGAAAGAAGATTTTTTGGAAGCAGAAAGTCAGGGTTAAGTGAGATCTCTCAAAGGGGATTCCTATAGATGAGAATAATTAGAGGAAAGACATAAGATTAGCATCCATATGCGAATGTTGTAGACAATTTATAGAAAACTTAGATCATCTTTTTTCAATAGGGAAAATAGCTCGTAAAATTGGACTAAATTAGAAATGGAAGTGGATATAGAAATCAGCACAACATCACTTGAAGAGAGGTTAAAAAAATGGAGGGATAGTCACACTAAAAATAAGATTTTAAAATGTATAAGAAATTATATTCTGCATATCACAATCTGGTGCTTATGGAAGTCCAGAAATAAAATTAGGTTTGATGGTGTTTCGATGAATGACATAAACATATTAGAAGAAATTAAAAATGAAAGTGCATTTATTTTTGCATGCAAGCTGCTAAAATTGAGTAGAATAGGACTAGAGGAGAATAGGAAGTTAACTTGGGGCCTCTCTACACCTGAGAAGAAAATGCCAGCAATAAGAGTTATAAGCTGGAATAAGCCCCCTCAAGGAGGCTTAGTTCTAAACACATATGGAAGCTTTAAGAGGGATATGGGAGTAGCGGGTGGAAAAGCTATGATTAGAAATCAAGAGGGAACTATAATAAAAGCATTCACAATGGGGGGGTATGGCCTCCTCAGCCTTGCACACTGAAATTAAAGCATTATATAAATGAATGAAAATTTGTAAAGAAACTAACTTTTTAAATATTCAAGTTTAGGTAGATTCGAGCATGTTAGTTGATTTAGTGACAGGTAAAATAGATTTATGGAAGTCTGAGGATGACATTAATAAAATTAAAAGTTTAATAGAAAAATTAAATGGTAAAATCACACACATTTTTAGGGAGGCAAATGTCGTGGCTGATAAATTAGCTAATGAAGGTAGAAAGAATTGAGCACAAGAATTCCATGGTGTTAATATTCCAAACAAATTCAAAGGATTAATAAATTTAGATAAAATAAGTTTTCCCTATATTAAAGTTGAAAAAATTAAAGATTAGAACGAAATACATTGTAGCTAGGTTGCTATGGTTAATAATTGGTCTTTTAACTTGTTTATTTTTAGTTATTAACATATGCATGAGAAGTTATTCAAGAGTCCCCCCGGTCCTGAGAGGGGACTATGAAGAGATAGACTGCAAAAAAAAGAGGCCCAATTGTTTTTTGCAATATGTTTGTAGGTACTGAGGAGGAAGGCATGAAGGCACAACTTCTTGCAGCAATTTGTCATTATGCCAATAGTGGGCTAGTATAGTTTTTGGGGTAGTGGTTATTTTTGTAGAAGTTGCAACTGTTTTGCAGGTTTGATAGAGGAGGTCAAGAAGGCAAAGTAGTTTGCTGCAAACTGCCATATAATTGTGGCAGAGCAAACAAGCTACATGGGCTAGTCGTATGGGTTAGGAGGTAATGAAACATATAGAATGGAAGGATGCTGGTTATTTGTTTTGAAGATTCATTAACTTCAGGAGCAAGCCAAGTATGGAGATGCAAGAGGCCGGGCACTAAAATGGGCTAGGAATTGGCTAGGAATTGAGGGTGTTAGTGTCTGTAATATGTTTGAATGATGTTTTAATTGTGTATAGGTTTGGGATATGCTACAAGGTTTAAAGAGAATGTAGCCTATTGGGTGAGTAGTCTGTTATGCTTGTAGAAAGGTCAGGTAAGTGGGGGTCTATTAAGAAGTCTGTTGGGATAGAGTCTGTTAAGTGTTTGGTGGGTTAAAGTCTGTTAAGTGTCTGTTGGGTTAGAGTCTGTTAAGTGTCTGTTGGGTTGGAGTCTGTTAAGTGTCTGTTATGCTTCAAGGTTTTTGGTCAAGTTTCAGTAGGATCATTGCTAAGGAAGGAAGCATGTCTAAAGGGCAGATCTTGGAGGAGCTCAAGAAAAATTGGAGCTGAGGAGATTACGAGAAAGACAGAAAAATAGATTATTGCAGCCTTGAAATCCAAGAAATCTAGGACAATATATGGCCCAATGTAAAAATTGAAATTATGATGTTTTTAACTCGTTATTTGTTTTTACTTTGAGAAAGGGTGTAAAAAGGAAAAAGGTAGATTTTAGCTGGTAAAAATGGCATTCTTCTGTGAAAAGATAGGGCTATTATAATAAAATAAACCACTCGCACTTAAAGAGAGGCTATTATAATAAAAGAAGAATAAGAAGAATATGAAGAATAAGAACAATAAGAAGAATAAGAAGAATAAGAACAATAAGAAGAAAAAGAAGAAAAACAAGAATAAGAAGAATAAAAATAAAAATAATTATAAAGAATAAAAAGAAAAAGGAGAAGAAGAAGAATATCGGGAATAAGATGAATAAGAATAATAAAAAGATTAATAAAATTTGAAGAAATAAAAAGAATAAGAAGAAAAAAAAATAAGAATAAAAATAATAATAAGAATAATAAGAAGAATATGAAGAATAAGAAGAATAAGAATAATAAAAAGAATAAGAATAATAAAAAGAATAAGTAGAATAAGAAGAATAAGAAGAATAAGATAAATAAGAAGAATAAGATGAATAAGTAGAATAAGAAGAATTTATAGAATAAGAAGTGTAAGAAGAATAAAAAATAAAAAGAAGAATAAGAATATAAAGAATAATAAGAATATGAAGAATAACAAGAATAAGAAGAATAAGAAGAATAAGTAGAATAAGTAGAATAAGAAGAATAAGAAAAATAAGAAGAATAAGAAAAATACAAAGATTTAGAAGAATAAGAAGAATAAGAAAGAATAAGAAGAATAAGAAGAATAATAAAGAATAAGAAGAATAAGAAGAATAATAAGAATAATAAGAAAGCATAATAAGAAAGAATAATAAGAATACAAAAGGTTGCTTCTCTCTTAATTCTAGAGAGAGAAAGTAGGTTTCGTAGAGATAGAAAGTCCATTGATGAAGCTCTCAAGCTTAAGTTATGGAGAATTGCTCCAAAATATTTAATAAAAAATCTTTTGCTTCGGTTACTAACGAAGCCGATATGCTCAATCCCATGTATTACTTGAATGAAGAGGGGCCAGTAGTTTGCTTCTCGAATGAGGATATTGAGAACCTTATTGCCACATTCAATCTTACTCTTCTTGAGAAATTTTCGCGTGGGAGTCCCGAGTTTAAAAAAATATATGCATTTTTTGAAGCCTTGAAGCTTCGAGAGTCTATAAGGATAGCATGGTATGATGTGAAACACATTATGATACAAATTAAGGAGGAAGAAGATTTACTCCATTTATGGTTGCATGGGTAGTGGAATATCGTAGGATATCCAATGAGGATGTTCAAATGGACACCCAAATTCAACCCTGAGAAAGAATCAGCACATGCCCTTGTTTGGTTTTCTCTCCCTCTTCTCCCATTTCATCTATTCTATAAGTCCTCCTTCTTCCATATTGCTAGTTATGTGGCTAAGCCCTAGATAATGGATGAAGCTACGACCTACATGACAAGGCCAAGCATGGAATGGATGTGTGTGGAGGTGGATGTTTCTACCTCCATCCCGAATAGAGTGTGGGTAATGGGCAGTGGACACTCAGCGGGGTATTGGCAATAAATAATTGCTGAAAATCTTTCCCAATACTATTTAAACTATAAGAAACCGTGTCATTCAGTTTCGAATTGCATTGCCAGGGGGGGCGGGGTAGGCAGAAGAGAATTGAGGGAGAGGAGGAAAAATTGGGCTAGAAAAGGCAAGAGGATAGGGTATTTAGCGAAGAAGAGGGGAGGTTAGAGGAGGGGCTCTAAGGCTCAGGCTGTGAGGGTGGGGGGGGGGGGGGGGGGGGGGGGAGGATGGAAAGAGTTGAGGGGAGGAAGCATTACGAGAGAGGGAGGTAGGGGATGTGGGCAGAAGAGCTAGTGGGAGGAGTGGAAGATGGAGATAGTGAGGAAGGAAGGAGAAAGATATTAGAAATAAAAAAGTGGTTAAATGAGGAAATTAAGGAGATGGAGAGGGAAGGAAGGAAGGGTTTCGAGAAGAGGGATGCAAAAAAGAAAGCGGAAACAGAAGCTGATTTTGAAAATGAAATAATAAACTCCAATGGGGAAGAGGATGACCTCCATTTGGAGAAGGGAATAGAGGCTAAAAGCTGGCCCATTATGGACAGACAAAAAGAAATGCAAGGTCTTGAATTGACTTTGACACAATATTCAAGGGGGGTGGCTCAAAAAGCATGGGAAGGGTTACCAAATAATAGAGATAGTGCGATAGAGGAAGTGAAATTAATGAGTTTCCAAATAAGTAAATTAAAATTGCAACTAAAAATGACCAGACAAAGATAAGTGCTTATAAAGGTTCAAGAAATAGGAAAAAAAATACTTAAATATGTATTTGAGTCAAGATGCATAACTAGAGCACTTGCTAGACCTGATAATGTATAATTGTTTATACTGGAACATAAGAGGAGTAAAAAATAATCCGTCGATAAATAGAAGTAAAAAATTAATTAAAATTCATAATATTAGAATAGTAATAATAGTGGAACCTATGGTTAATAAAGAATCTTTAGAATTATATATAAAAAGAATTTAGGTCTAGAAAATGCATTCTCTAATAATAATGGTAAGTTATGGAAAAAAAATTGATATAGAAATCATTTCAGAGTCGAAGCAGATCATTAACTTTAAACTAAAGAAGAACACTGATCCAATAATATCGGTGGTGCATGCTAGTGACTCGAAAGAAAAATGAAAAGATTTATGGGTGGAAATGAGGAAGATAGTTGATACAAACACTCCATGGATCATAGAAGGGGACTTTAATGTAATTAGAATTGCTAAAGAAAAAAAAGGAGGAATGTCGCTTGACCCCTCAACTATAGCTCAATTTAATGAGGTAATTAATATCATGAAATTCATGGAAGCTGAGTACTTGGGTCCTAGTTTCACATGGCGCAATAACTAGAAAAATAGGGGAATGATCTGGTCTAGACTTGACCATATTCTCTATAATATTAAATGGGTGGACTACTATGGAGGGGTGAGTGTGAAACAATTGAGCAAAATATGTTTAGATCACAACCTTCCTCTTCTAGGATTTAAAGAAAAAGAGGGGAAGAATATAATTTTTAAATTCCAAAACATGTGGGGTTTGCATAAAAAGTTTGATCAAGAAACTCATGGTAGAAACCAACAAATGGGAACCCCATGCAGGGTCTAGCTACAAAATTATGTAGGTTAAGATTTGAACTTGGCAAGTGGAATAGATAAAGATTTGAGAATATAAACAAGAACATCTAGGATACAAAATCTAAAGTAAGTAAATTAGAAATGGAAAATAAGAATAACAAGAACGAATCTTCTAGAATTTATTTAAATAAAGCAAATACAGAATTAAAATTATTATTGCATATGGAAGAAATATTTTGGAAATAGAGGGCCAAAGTAAAGTTAATCAAGGAAGGGGATAGAAATACCATGTTTTTTAATGTAGTGGCAAAATTAAAAATTTAAAGAAACGAAATAAAAGGTATAAAAATGACATGGGCAGGTGGACTGACAACGAAGGAGAAATTAGGGGGGTTTTGAAAGATTATTTTAAAAGTCATCTCTGTGATCACAGCCAACAAAGGGGTGAATCCTAAATTTTACAAATATATAAAAGAGTATCTAAAGAAAAAAAACAAACTACTAGAAGAATGCCCTAGTGAAGAGGAGATAAAATATGTAGTATTTAGTGGAAATAAAGATAGTGCAGTGGGTCTAGAATGAATGGAATAATGGGTTCTTCCAATTAACCTAGAATATAATAAACAAATAGCTGACGGTCGCAATTTCTTGGGTCTTTGCAGGAGCAGAAATTAAAAAATCATGGGGTAGCTCATATATCATACTGATACCTAAGAAAGATAATCCACAAAAGGCAAAAATTATAGACCTATAAGCCTATGTAATTTGGTGTACAAAATTCTTACAAAAGGCCTGTAGAGTAAACTGAATAAGGTAATTCCCTCCATTATTTTGGCAGAACAAGCAGGATTCGTTCAAAATAGATTAATGATAGAAAATATTAATTTAATGGTAGAATTAATGAAAGAAATAGGGGTTAAAGTTAGGGGTCATAATGTGATTGTGAATTTAGATTTGTCTAAAGCATTTGATAGAGTAGAATGGGAGATTTTATGCTACAAGATGAGGAAAATGTGATTTTTGGAATTCTGGATAGATCTAATGTATAAATGTATCTCTAGCGCATGGGTTAAAATTCTAATGTATAGATATATAGATCCTTTATCCCCATTATTATTTAATATATATATAGAATTACTAATAACTAGTTTACAAGAAAAATGGAGGGTAATATTACCAGTTTTAAACAACCTACACATACTCCAAATGTATGCTGCCTAGCTTATGTAGATTATATAATTGTCTTTAACAAATGTTGGGAGCAAGTCTTTAAATAATATGATGAGGCTATTTGACATAGTAGAGGAAGAAATGGGTCAACAACTTAATAAAAATAAATGTCAAATATGTGGTTTAAAAGAAAGCACCTAAAAGGACAATTCAAAGAGTAAAAAGAATTACAGGCTTTGAGCAGAATAAGGGAGCGTTAATGTATTTGGGTTGTCCTATATACGAGGGTAGACTGAAAGAAGAATATTTAACATTTTTAAAGAACAAATTAATAGGTAAAATAGCGGGATGGAAGGAGAATATGTTAAGTATGGCAGGATGAATCACATTAATTA
Organism: Sapria himalayana; assembly: GCA_029783825.1. Classification (NCBI taxonomy): domain Eukaryota; kingdom Viridiplantae; phylum Streptophyta; class Magnoliopsida; order Malpighiales; family Rafflesiaceae; genus Sapria; species Sapria himalayana. The sequence continues at coordinate 491,181 of JAREIK010002076.1, read as the reverse complement.
AACATGCTTTTTTAAGGAATTATAACTCACATCTTAATATCCTTACAGCCGCCAAAAAAGATTTTTAATAGCTTAGAGAAGGAAATGGCTAACTTCCTATGGTGTAAAAAATTAGGAAAAAATAAGTTACATTGGAAAAAATGGAAAGATATATGCTGCTTGAAGGAAGAAGCGAGTCTAAGTTTGTCAAAATTAAATGATATGGCCAAGGCATGTGCATGTAAGAACTGGTTGAGGCTCAATAGAATGATAGTCTGTGGGCGAGTTATATGAAAGCCATACATGGTTTAGGAAATAACATATGTAGGAATTCTAAAAAAGCATCTAGAAATTGGAACATGATGATCAAACAAAAAGATTTAGTTGAAAGTATTGCATGTTTAATTAATAATGTATGGAGATGGACTCTAAATCCACATGGGAAGTTCACTTTAAAAAGTGTAAAGATTATAGTAAAAAAAGAAAAAATCAGTCAAGAAGCTTTTAAGGGAGTTTGGTTGAAAGAGATCCCACAAAAAATGAATGTATTCATGTGGAAACTCTTATCGAATGCTATTCCAGTAGACTCGAATATTCAGTCAAATGGGATAAAATTACCTTCCAGATGTGAATACTATTTTACTAACATAGAAAGTAAAAATCATTTATTTTCTATAGGGAAAATAGTGATGAAAGTCTGGAATTATTTGGGGATAGATGCACAAGTAAACAATTAATTAGAAGATATCAAGAAAAGACTAATGAGATAGAAGACAAGTTGTACAAAGAATAAGGTATGTAACTGGCTAAGAGATTATATTCCACACATCACAGTCTAGAATCTATGGAAGGCCAGGAACATAAGTATGTTCGAAAATATTAAAATGCATGCTAAGCATATAATAGAAGAAATTAAAAAAGACTTTTCATGGATATCATCAGGATTTCCACTAAAACTTAAAAATACGGAAATGGAAGATGAGAAAAGAAGATTTTAGGGTTTACATGCAATTTAGAAAATTATGCTTGAGGTTAGAATGGTGAGTTGGGAGAAACCTTCGCGGTGAAGGCTTGCTTTAAACACAGATGGTAGTTTTAATAGGAATATGGGAGATGCATGGGGAGGAGGGGCGATAAAAAATGAGCAGGGCAAAGTTATAAAAGCTTTTACAATGATAGAAAAAGCATCCTTAGCTTTGCATGCAGAAATTTTAGCTTTACATAAAGGCCTTAAAATATGCAAAGAAAATTCTTATAATAATTTAAGAGTACAGGTGGATTCGAGTTTACTGGTTATTCTGGTTATCAATAAGATAGAAATGTGGAAGTATGAAGAACAGATATAGTTAATTAGAAGTCTTTTAATCGACCTAAAAGGAGAAATTAAGCATATATATAGGGAAGCTAATGTTGTAGCAGATAGATTAGCCAGAGAGGGTTTAAAAAAGAAATTATAAGAGTTTGAGGGAGCCAATATACCGGAGAAGTACAAAGGCCTAATCACACTAGATAAAGAAGAATTTCTATATATTAGAATTCAAAAGTAGTGAATTTTGATCTCCTCGGTCCTGTGAGGTTATAAATAAACAAATATGACTTTGCTTTGTTTTTAAGGTTTAAAGGTATAAGCCAAGATGAAAAGATAGGAAAATGGATTATGGCAAATGGTAAGCCATATTAAGTAGGATTTTGTTTTATGTACTTAAGGTGTAGAGTGGGAAAATTAATTTAAAGGATGACAAAATAAAGCAACTCCATTGGTCAAGAGGCAATTATATTATAAATACCTGCTTTATGTTTTGGTTGTGGTATAGGGTCAGATGCATACATGAGGCAAAGGGGTAGTAATAATGCAAGAAATTTGTGAATGAAACAGCATAAGGCATGGATTGCAAAGGGCAGGGAAATTAAAATAGTAATGCATACATGAGGCAATTAAATTACAATTATATGTTTTTATATTTTAGTTTGTGGAACAAAATTATATACATGAAAATGTTGCATGAAACTGTACTTCATCTATGCTTAAAGGGTAGGGAATGCAAAGCAATATAAGTCAGAGATTGAGGTAGACAAAATACATATATGTTTCCTATGTTTTAGCTTGTGATGTAGGGGAGACAGTCAGGCAAAAATGAAAGTTATCATATTTAATTAATCTCATGATGATAGATAAAGCTTCAACTAGAAGAGTAGTGAAATGCATGCTTTATCTTTTATGTTTAAGGATGTAAAAGTGGTTAAGAGATGTAACAGAATTACTTTATACTTTATAAGGTAGATTTAAGTGCAGGGGTAGGATGACTGATGCAAAAAGGATGGTTATGCTGCTGGCAGATATCAGTAGTGTATGTTTTGGGCATTGTGTTTGTTTTGTAGGGTCAAATGCATTGAATATAAAAGGTAGAGGAGGAAAGTAAATATGAATAAAATAGTAGAGAGGGCTGCCAAAATTTATTCAAAAGCAGGATGGGTAGAGGACTATAGATGAGAAAGGGACTAACAAAAAGCATAAGCGACAGAACAATAAAAGATAAACAGGCCGTAAAATAGCATAAAGCCTAGAAGCAAAGTGGAGGGAGGCATTTAAAGATAGGAAAATAGATTTATGAAATCTGTATTACTTTTATTTATTAAAGGGTGTAAAATGGAAAAGGGTAGCTCTAGATTGTAAAAAAGGTATTCCTCCACCAAAAGCGAGGGGTTTTTATTAATAAAACAAACTTTTGCAAAAAAAAGAAGAATAAGAAGAATAAAAAGAATGAGAAGAATAAGAATAATAAGAATAATAAGAATAATAAGAATAATAAAAAGAATAAGAAGAAGAATAAGAATAATACAAATAAAAAGAATAAAAAGAAAAAAAATTAAGAAGAATAAGATAAAAAAGAAGAATAAGAATTATAAGAAGAATAAGAAGATTAAGAAAAAATAGAAGAAGACAAATAATACGTAGAATAAGAAGAATAAGAAAAAAAAATAAGATGAATAAAAAGAATAAGAAGAATAAGCAGAATAAGAATAATAAGTAGAATTAGAAAAATAAGATGAATAAGAAGAATAAAATGAATAATAAGAATAATGAATAAGAATAATAAGAATAAAGAATAAAAAGAAAAGAAGAATAAGAAGAAGAATAATAATAAGAAGAATAATAATAAGAAGAATAAAATGATTAAGAAGAATTAGAAGCATAAAAAATATTATATAAATAAATAGAATAAGAAGAATTTTAAGACTTAGAAGAATAAGCAGAATAACAAGAATTAGAAGACTAAGAATAATAAGAATAAAAAGAATAAGAAGAATAAAAAAATATAAATAAAAAAAGAATAAGAAGAATAAGAAGAATCAGAAAAATAAGAAGAATAAGAATAATAAGACAAATAAGAACATTTTGAAGAATAAGAAGAATAATTAGAATAATAAAAATATGTAGAATAATACAAAAAAAAAGATTAAGAAGAATAAGAAGAATAATAAGAATAAGAAGAATAAGAAAAATAAAAAGAATAAGAAAAAAAAGGATAAGAAGAATAAGAAGAATAATATGAATAAGGAGAATAATATTAATAAAAGAAATAAAAAGAATAAGAAGAATAAGAAGAATAATTGAATAAAAAGAATACGATGAATAAGTAGAAAAAAAGAATAAGAAGAATAAGAAGAAAAAGAAGAATACATAGAATAAGTAAAATAAGAAGAATAATAAGAATAATAATAATAATAAGAATAAGAAGAATAAGGAACAATAAGAATAATAAGAAGAATAAGAAGAATAAGAAGAATAAGAAGAAGAAGAAGAACAATAATAATAAGAATAAGAATAATAAGAAAAATTAAAAGAATAAGAAGAATAAAAATAAAAATAAGATTATAAAGAATAAGTAGAATAAGAAGAATATTAAGAACAAATAAAATAAGAAGAATAATAAGAATAAGAAGAATAAAAAAAGAAAAATAAGAAGATTCAGAAGAATAAAAAGAATAAGAAGAATAAGAAGAATAAGAAGATTTAGAAGAATAAAAAGAATAAGAATAAGAAGATAAAAAAGAATAAGAAGAATAAGAAGATTAAAAAGAATAAAAAGAATAATAAAAATAAAAAGAATCAGATTAATAAGAAGAATAAGATGAATAATAAGAATAAGAAGAATAAGAAGAAAAAGAAGATTATGAGGAATAAAAAGAATAAGAAAAATAAGAAGAATAAGAACAATAAGAATAATAAAAGAATAATAACAATAAGAAGAATTAAAAGAATAAGAAGAATAAAAAAATTAATAAGATTAAAAAGAATAAGTAGAATAAGAAGAATTTTAAGAACAAGTAGAATATAGAGGTGTCAACTAGGCTTGGCCAACCCAAATCGGCATGAGGCACGGCACGATTCGACCGTGCTTAGGTTGGTCCGGCATGAAAATTTTTCATGGCCAGGTTTGTGCCGTGCCCAACCACTGCACCAATCGTGCCGTGCCATGCCGAGGTCAACTAGGCCACGTGACGTGCCGTGCCTGCCCCAGCACGGTACCATAGTCTGTTGGCAAGGTATATCGGTACGAGTCGTGAAAATGATTTTTTTAAAAAATTCGGGTTACGGTGACCCCGAATCCCTAATTTTTTTAAATTAGGATTTCGGGGGCACCGAAACCCTAATTTTTTTAAATTAGGGGTTTGACGCGTGGCGGTGCAATGACACACTAGCCGAACTCCTAATTTTTTTTATATTAGGGGTTCGACCCAACCAGGCCAAACCTGGTGGATTAGTGTCGTGGACCCATGTAGGGCTGACCTCCACAAAACCATGCTGGGCCAGGCACGACATGGTACAGTAACCATGAAGTGCCTGGCCCAGCACGAAAGCACTGTAGGGCAAGCTAAAATGGGTTGGCCACGCCCGACACGTCCCATTTGACACCTCTAGTAGAATAACAAGAATAATAAGAAAAAGTTGAATAATAATAATAATAATAAGTAAATGAAGAATAATAAGAATAAGAAAAATAAGAAGAATAAGCATAATATTTATAAGGAATAATGGGGTATAGGAAAGATAGTGGGTCCGAGCACAAGCAAAAAATCTAGAAACACAACAAAATATTTAGGCAAGAAATACGATTCTAAGTGTACTACAAGAGCAAGTGCAAGGACATCCACCAATGTTTAGATATCTATACTGGTAGGTGAGAGGTGCAGCAAATACACCCATCTTAAGAAGATTAAGAAATTTAAAACATACATTGTAATATCAAAAATAATGCTAGCTGAACCTTTGGTTGAAAAAAGAGCAGTTAGAGAAATACAAAGCTTTTTATTGCTTTTGAAAAATGTTTTCGAATTGCAATTAAAAAATATGGTTGTTGTGATAATAAGATTGATATTATTATTTTTAATGATAAAAATCAATTAATAAATATAAGTCTTTGATAAATGAATGAAGAAATCATCTTAGTAGTGTATGAAAAAAACTCATGGGAATAGAGGAAGTCTCTTTTGAAAGACATGGAGGAACTGGAGAGGAGAAAGAAGCCATATATCAACGGAGCAGACTTCAACATAATTATAAATAGCAAGTAAAATAAGGAAGGAAAATTTCCTAATAGAAAGGCTCTTAAACAATTTTAAAGAGATGATAACTAAAAAAAAATTGTTGGAAGTAAACTTTTTAGGCTCGATATACACTTGGTATAATAAAAGGTGCAAGAAAGAGACTATATGGTCAAGATTAGATAGTTTCTTACATAATTTTAAATGGGTAAAGACGTATGGAGTCATAGGCATTAATCATCTTAATAATACCTGCTCTGACCATAGCCTCTAGTTCATTACAATAGAAAAATCAAATACAATAAAAGGATATTTAAGCTTCTAGAATATGTGGAGTATGCATGAGGACTTTAATAATATAGTTAAAATGGATTGGGAACAATAAACTATAGGAAATCCTGTTCAAGTGTTTAATCAAAAGCTGAGAAGGCTAAAAATTTGGCTGAGTAAATGGAATAAAAAGAGGAATAAGAATATTAATAAAAATATAATGGAAGTAGAAATCAAAGTAGAAAATTTAGAAAAGAATTACGAGGAAAATGGAGGAGAGGAAAGAAGGAATGCACTATATATTGCACAAGCAGAGCTCAGACTGAAACTTCACATGGAAGAAGTATACTAGAAGCAGAAAGCCAGAATAAAGTGGTTAAAGGAGGGATATAAAAACACTAAATTTTTTCCAACAATTGTGTGAATAAAACATCTAAAACAAAAATTAAAGGGGTCATAAATTAGAAAATTTAATGGCTAATAACTAACAAATATATAAAAAAGCATTTTGAAGAATATTTTAAAGGACAATTAGGTGAGGAAGGACCTCACAATGGAAATAGACTAATAAGTAATATATAATGGAAGATCACAGAAAAGGATAATAGAAGGCTCATGGTTTTCCAAGAGGAGGAAGAGATAAAGCAAGCCATAATTAGCATGAACAAAAATAGTGCTGCAGGTCCAAACGGTTGGAATAATGCCTTTTATCAGGTATGTTGGGATATCATAAAGAAAGATCTCATGAAATCCATTGAATGGATATTTTGTGGGGCAAAGTTAGGAAAGTCATGGGTTTATTCACACATAATCATCATACCAAAAATGGAGAACCCTCAGAAGGTTGAGGACTATAGACCGATTAGTCTATGCAATTTAATCTACAAAATTCTAGCAAAAATCTTGCAAAACAGGTTGGCATCGATACTACCTAAGATTATCTCAAAAGAGCAAACATGCTTTATGAAAGATAGATTAATAATCGAAAATATTAGTCTAGCCAACGAATTGATAAATGACTTATGACTAAAATCAAGAGGGCATAATGTGATATTTAAATTGGACCTATCTAAAAAGTTTGATAGAGTAGAGTGAGATGTATTGTGTTTCACAATGAGAAAGATGAAATTCTCTGAATCAGAGATAGATCTCATCTACAGGTGCATTTCGAATGTTTGGGTTAAAATATCCATAAATAGAGAGATGAGGGGAGAGTTTAAACCTATGATAGGTTTAAGATGGGGAGACCCTCTCTTTCCATCTCTTTTCAATATTTATTTAGAATTCGTATTAATTAATATCAAGGAGAGAATGAGGAGAGGAGGCATATTACAATTCAAACAACCTAGGCTAACCCCCTCGGTGGCATGTTTGGCATATCCTGATGATCTAATAATGTTCACGAATGCCAGCACTAAATCACTCAAGAACATGATGGATCTTTTTCTAATAGTAGAGAAAGAAACCCGACAAATTTTCAATACAAATAAATGCCTATTCATGACTGCGGCTAAGGCCCCAAGAAATCTTAATCAAAGAATTAAAAATATCATAGGATTTACACATAGAAATGGGGAGATGATTACTTGGGCTGCACAATATATGAGGGTAGGTTAAAAATCGAATATCTGGATTTTCTGCTAGACAAAATAAGAAAGAAAATAGTGAGTTGGAAGGTAGAAATGTTAAACATGAGTGGGAGAGCCACTTTAATAACACATGTTTTACAAAGCACCCTAATGCACAACTTTATGATAATTCAACTGCCTAAAAAAATATTCAAAAAACTAGAAGGAGAGTTAGCAAATTTCTTATGGGGAAAGAAATAGGGGAAGAGCAAATTACACTAGAATAAATGTGAGGATGTGTGCCTACCAAAGGAAGAGGCAATACTAGGTATTGGAAATCTACAAGAAATGTCAAGAGCATGGGCATGTAAGAAATGGTGGAGGCTTAAAGATAGTGAAAGTTTATGGGTGGAGTTCATGAGGGCCAAATATTGTATAAATAATGATACGAACAAAAAAAGAAAAAAGTGTAGGAAGTCAAATATATGGATACAAATGCTCAAGCAAAAAGAAGTGGTGGAAAAACATGCTAACCTTACCAGAGGTGGTTGGAAATGGACCTTAAATGCAGAAGGGAATTTTACTTTGAAATTAGCTCATACCAAAGGTAGACAGCAGAAAAAAGTGCAGAAGTTTTTTAGATGGATATGACATAATAATAACCCGCAAAAATTGTGTATATTTATGCATAGTGCTTTGCTGAATATTATACCTACAGACACATACATTCAGGCTAAGGGCATTAGACTTGCCTCAAGATGTGAGTATTGTTGGGAAAATGAGGAAACCTTGGACTATCTTTTATCTCAAAGAAGTATAGCTAAGGAAGTATGGGACTCGATAGAAAACTCTATGTACATGAAAAATAATAATTTAAAAATTAAAGATAGAATCTATAAATGGAATAGGATAAAACCAAAAAATAACGTATAAAGATGGTTAAAAAATAATATCCCACATATAGTTATCTGGTGTATTTGGAAGGCTAGGGATCAACACAATTATGAGGGAATAAAAATGTGTGGGATAAATATTTCAAAAGATATTAAAAAAAATATGAAGGATCTCAGAGGCTAACCCTATAAAGATAAAACATCATAAATTAAATAGTGATATGTCATATAAATGGGGGCTAACAACTAGGAAGGTTAAGCCAGATAGAATAATTAAAATTAACTGGGAAAAACATCCAAAAGGAAAATTGGCATTAAATACAGATAGAACTTTAATATGGATATGGGATTAGTAGGAGGAGGAGGGGCATTCAGAGATGCATAGGGAAAGCTGATATTAGCATTTACATTAAATTGTAAAGAAAGCTCTGCACTACATGCAGAGATCTTGACCCTTAGACAAGGACTAAAACTATGCGAAGAAAGGAGTTTTGAAAACATTATTATTCAGGTAGATTCAAAAATAGTAGTAGATCTACTAAATCAAAAAGTAAAGAGGTGGAGATACGTGGAGGACCTATAAGACATAGTCAATCTAATGAGATCTCAAAAAGGAGATATAGTGCATATATATAGGAAAGTGAACGAGCTGGCAGACAAATTAGCTAGAGAAGGGATAAAAAAAGACAAGAAAATTTTTTTGAATAACAAGATTCCAGAAAGTTATAAAGGTATTATCAAATTAGATAATATGTCTTTCCCACATATTAGAATAAAAAAAATTAGGTATAAAAGAATGGCAAGTTAAAATCTAGCTACAAGGGATACAGGCTCCCATAATGCGGTTGTTGAAACAATATCAAGCTAAATAAGTCGAGGTAGGTTAAATTTAATTTATATTTGGTTATTGGCCATGTTAGTATAGTAGGGACATATCACAAAGATACATGCTGAAATGGGTTGGATTAACCAGTACAAGTAGGGAACTTGAACACAAAAAATCTTCATCAAATGAGGGGTAGGGACAACAACTTTCAGCTTCACTGGTCGATAGCGGAAGGTAGGGCAAGCCTCAAAGAAGAGACCACCATACAACTTAAGGCATAATAGTAAAAATGCAGGGGTAACAAGTACAAAGTAGAACTGAAAAAATCAGATGGGGCATGGGGCAGTAGGAAATATGGATTGAAATCTGTAGCCTGTGTGTGTTTGTGGCATGGATTGCTTGTTGTTGTGCAAGTGGTAGAACAATAGAAGAAGCTAGATTTAATGCAGCTTCAAAAGGGTTAGAAAGAGCCAAACACCACCATAGAAAGTGTTCACAATGAAAATCTAGAGTCACCCTGGTCCTGAGGGGTGATTATAAAGAAAAGAAAATGACTAGGCTGGATATGGAGGATATGTTTTGTTTGCTTGTGCTTTTTGTTGTTTGCTGTCTTATTGGTTTAGGTAGAGGCCAGCTTAAAAAAGCAGTAGAATGGGTCATGGTGGAAGGAGTATAGAAGGAAGGAGCTAAGAAGAAAAAATGGATGCAACAATGTCGGGCAAAAGGCTTGTCAGAGGAAGGGGAGCAAACAAAGTAGAAGATAAAGTGGAGAAGGAGGTGAATGTGCTTTTTGTTGTCTGTCTGGGGGTGAATGTGTTATCGCAAAATTGAAGCTACCTAACAATCAATAACAGAAGGTGCCTGTAATGGCCGAATAGGTGCATTCAAGTTCAAGTGTCGATATGTTACCTGTTAAGCTGACCATGTTGATTGCAATGGTAACACAGTTAGATTCTATGATGATTTGTGCGAGTAATGTGTAAGTGTTTGTATTTTATTTTCAGTAGGTGCATGTCTGTTTAGCTGGTCATGTAGAAATGGCAACACAGTTAGATTCTATGATGGTTAGTGCAGTGTGTAATTTTTAAGTGTTTGTTAAGCTGTATAATAACTCAACTTGTTGAGGCCGCATAAAAGTCAAACAGATTCTACCTTTTATGGCAGAATAGGTATTGATCTTATGCTATGATCAAGAGTCTATAATGTTGGTTAGTACAGTGTTTGTAAAGGTGACTATTATGGGTCAGTAAGGTTAGTTAGGTCTTAATAGTAGCATAATGAGCCTTGAAACAAAGGATCCCAATAGGAGTAAAGGGGTAGGCAAGCAGGAATATGAGCAGTTGGAGCTAGGAGGACAACACCCGAATATAAAATTGGAGATGGAAAAGTAGTAACTGGTTATAAAGGTAGTCACAAGCATGACTACACAACCAGAATACGATGTAACAAAAGGTTCATCTTCAAAAACAAAAGGTGGCTGAGAAAAGATAGGACAACATAGGGAGTTGCATAGTTAATTAAGTTCTGAGTTGTTTTATTCTTATTTTATGTATTGTAATTTTAAGAAAGGGGCGTAAGAGGATAAAGGGTAGTGTGTACTTTGTAAACAATGGTATTCCTCCACCAAAAGAGAGGGTTATTATAATAATAAAACAAACTTAAAAAAAAAATAAGAAGAATAATAAGAATAAAAAGTATCAAAAAATACAAAAAATAAGAAGAAGAATAATAATAATAATAATAGGAATACAAAGAATAATAATAATAATAATAGGAATACAAAGAATAATAAGAATGAGAAGAATAAGTAGAATAAGAAGAATAAGACAAAAAAGAAAAATAAGAAGAATTAGAAAAATAAGAAGATAAGAAGAATAAGAAAAATAATAAGAATAAGCAGAATAATTAGAATTAGAAAACTTAGAAGAATAAAAAAAATAAGAAGATCAAGAAGAATAAATTTATTTGCTTCACTCAATTCTAGAGAGAGAATGTGGGCTTCGGTTATCTAAGATTCTGATATGCTCAATCAGTTTTTTTGTATGAAAGAGGAGGCACCAGCAGTCTGCTTTTCAAAGGAGGACATCAAAAAGCTTACTGCCCCATTCAATCTTACACTCCTCGGCAAATTTTTTCATAGGAATCCTGAATTCAAAGAAATTTATGCATTTTTTTGTAGCTTTGATGCTTCGGAAGTTAGTAAGGATTGTGTAGTATGATGCAAAACATATAATGAATCAAATTAAGGAGGAAGAAAATTTCTTCCGTTTATGGTTACGTGAGTAGTGGAATATCATGGGATATCCAATGAGGATGTTCAAATGGACACCTAAATTTTATACTAAGGAAGAATCTGCACATGCCCTGGTTTGGTTTTCATTTCCTCATCTTCCATTTCATCTATTCTGTAAGTCCTCCTTATTATATATTGCTCGATGTGTGGGTAAGCCTTGGATAATGGATGAAGCTACGGCCTATATGACAAGGACGAGCGTGGCAAGGATGTGTGTGGAGGTGGATGTTTCTACTTCTATTCCGAATAGAGTGTGGGTGTGTAGTGGGCACTCAAGTGGGCATTGGAAAAAAATAATTGCTGAAAACCTCTTCCAATATTGTTTAAACTGTAAGAAATTGGGTCATTCAGTTTCGATGCGGTGTTAAGGGAGGGGGTAGAGGGATAGGCAGAACAAATTTGAGAAAGAGGGTGGAAAATGGGTTAGAAGAAGGCATGAGGTTAGGGCAGAAGAGGTGAAGGCAGAGGAGAGGCTGAAGGAGTGTTTAAGTAGTAGGGGGGTGGGGGAGGAAAGAAAAAGTTGGGGGGAGGAAGTTACTAGAGAGGGCAGAGAGGAAGGGTTGGGGGGAGGGAGGCAGTAGGGGCCGAAGGTAGTAGGGTAGAAAAGTTTGGGGGAGGGGAGGAAGAGGGGGGTAGAAAGGAAGGCATGATAAAGATACTAGAAATAAAGAAGTGTTTAGATGAGGGGGCTAAGGAGATGGAGAGGGTAGGGAGGAAGGGTTTCGGGAAGAGAGAAGTAAAAAAAAATAGAACTAGAAACTGATTTTGTAAAAGAAATAATAAATTTTAATGGGGAGGAAGATGACCTCTTGTCGGAGGAAGGAACAGATGCTAAAAGCTGGCCCATTATTGACATGCAAAAAGAAATGCAATGTCTAGACTTGACATCGACACAAGATGACTCAAAAAGGATGGCTCAAAAACAATGGGACGGGTTACCAAATAATAGAGACAGCGCAATAGAGGAATTAAAATTGATGAGTTTCCAAATAAGTAAATTAAAATTAGTAAGTAAAAATGAGTAGGCCAAATCAAGCGTGTACAAAAGTTCAATAAATAGGAAAAAAATATTTAAATATGCATTATGATTCAAGATGCATAAAAATAGCACAGGCTAGACTTAATAATGTGCAATAGTCTATATTGGAACATAAGAGGAGTAGGAAATACTCCGTCGATAAATAGAATTAAAAAATTAATTAAAATTCATAATATTAGAATGGTGATAATAGCGGAAGCTATGGTTACTAAGGATTCTCTAGAAATATATAAGAGAAATTAGGTCTAGAAAATGCATTCTCAAATAATAATGGTAAGATATGGTTGTTATGGAAAAAAATCTATATAGAAATTATTTTAGAGGTGGACCAGATAATTAATTTTAAGCTAATAAAATACGGATCCAATTATATCGGTGGTATATGCTAGTAACTCAAAAGAAAAAAAAGGAAAGATCCATGTGATGAAATGAGGAAGATAGCTGATAAAAATACTCCATGGATTATAGAAGGGGACTTTAACGTAGTTAGAAATGCTAAGTAAAAAAAGGAGGAAAGGTGCCCGACTCCTTAGCTATAGCTCAATTTAATGAAGTAATTAATAACATGAATCTCATGCAGGTTGAGTACATGGGCCATAGCTTCACATGGTGTAATAACCGAAAAAAAAATAAGGGAATGATCTAGTCTAGACTTGACCGTATTTTCTATAACATTAAATTGGTGGACTATTGTGGAGGGGTGGGTGTGAAATACTTGAGCATAACATGCTTAGATCACAACTCCCTTCTTCTAAGATTTAAAATTAGAGAGGGAAAGAATAAAACTTATAAATATCAAAACATGTGAGATTTGCATAAAGAGTTTGATTGAATAGTAAGAAACTCATGACAAGAGCCAACAAATGGGAATCCCATGCAGGTTCTAGCTATAAAATTACGTAGGTTAAAATTAGAACTTAGTAGGTGGAATAGAGAGAGAATTGGGAATATATTTAAGAATATTCAGGATATCGAATCTAAAGTAAGTAAATTAGAAATAGAGCATGAGAATAATATGGATGAACCTTCTAGAATCAATTTAAATAAAGCAAATGTGGAATTAAAATTATTGCTGCATATAAGAAATTTTTTAGAAATAAAGGGCCAATGTAAAGTGGCTCAAGGAAGGGGATACAAAAACTAAGTTTTTTAATGTAGCTGTGAAATTAAAAAATCAAAGACAAGAAATAAATGGTATCAAAAATAATATTGGCAAATGGATAGACGAGGAAGGAGAACTTAAAAAACTTTTGAAAAATTACTTTAAAAGACATCTCTGTGGTCACAGCCAACAAAGGGATGTCTCCTTAATTCGACAAATAGAGAAAAAGGTAACTGAAGAACAAAATAAACTAATAGAAGAGTGCCCTAGTGAGGAGGAGATAAAAGCCATAGTCTTTAGTGGAAATAAAGACAATGCAGCAGGTCCAGAAGGATGGAATAATGGTTTATACCATCAATCCTAGAATATAATAAATAAAGAGTTGATGGGCGCAATAGCTTGCGTTTTTGCAGGAGCATAAATCACAAAATCATGGGCCAGCTCATATAAGAATAATAAGAAGAATAAAAAAGAATAAGAAGAATAAGAATAATAAAAAGATTGAGTAAAATAGTATTTCTAATAAGAATAAGAAGAATAAGAAGAATATAAAGGTTCACAAGAATAAAACAAATAAGAAGAATAAAAAGAATATGAATAAAAAGAAAAATTAGAAGAATACGAAGAATATGAAGAATAAGAAGAATAAAAATAAAAAGAAGAATATGAAGAATAAGAAGAATAAAAATAAAAAGAAGAATAAGAAGAATAAGAAGAATATGAAGAATAAGAAATATAAGAAGAATCAGAAGAATGAGAAGAATAAGAAGAATAAGAAGAATAAGATGAATAAAAAGAATAAGAATACAAAAGTTTGAGGGGGCAGATATACAAGAGAAATATACCGGTATATTCATATTAAATAAATTAGAATACCCATTTATTAGAATTCAAAAGCATTAGCTAGAAAAGAACTCTTTGATCCTCCAGGTCCTGTGGAGAAATTATAAAAATATACATTGCTCTGTTTTGGTTATCAGAATTACATGTATATGTTAAGATGAAAGGATATTGAATTGGCCTATGACAGGAAGGTAAAAATGGGTATTGACTTATTGACACTGCCTAAGTAGATATTTGGTTAATAAGATGATTCTATGTGAAGTTCTTATTGTGCAGTCAGCCTGCTATATTAAATAATGTAAGAAACTATGCTGTTGGTCAAAAGACAATATATATTTCACTAGATTAGTATGATTAAAGTGCAGGGACTGCATTGGAACACAAGGTAGAGGGTGAGGATTCCAAAATATAGTAATGCTTTCGGTCAGGAAACAATTTATATATAGATATATGTTCTCTATGTTTTTGGCTTTGTGGGCTTGTGGTACAGGGGATATAGTCAAATGCATACAAAAGGAAAAGGAGGATAGGTGAAAATGAATAGAATAACGATGTCGCTGTCACATTCTACAAAATACAGTATGATAAATAAAGTTACAACAGGAAGATCAGTTATGGTTGTCAAATACATGCTTCATTTATTTCATTTTAATGGGTGTAAAAGGGGATAAGGGCTGCTTTAGAGTCAACATATAATATGTCATGGCTGCTCGAAGTGCAGGGACTATAGTGGACATGACATAAGAGTCAAATGCATAAACAACATAAGACAAAGGAGGATAGGAAATATGAATGAAATAGCAAAGATGCTGCATTTATTTTTAATTAAAGGCAGAATGTCAAGATGGCTGCAGATGAGAAAGGGGCCAACAAAAAAGCATAAGGGATAGATAAATAAAAGATAAACAGTCCAAGACAGACTTCAAGTAAAGCAGTCTAAGAACAGAATCAAAGTGAAGTGGTGCATTTAAGTAAGGATAAGAAGATACGCTTATCATTAAGTGTATTATTTCATTAATTTTATTCAAGGGTGTAAAAGGGGATAAGGGTAGTTCTAGAATGTAAAAATGGTATTCCTTCGCCAGAAGAGAGGGTTTTATTAATAAAAGAAACTTTTCAAAAAAAAAAGAAGAATAAGAAAAATATGAAAAATAGAAAGAATAAGAAAAATAAAAAGAATAATAATAAAAAAAATAAGAAGAATGGGAAAAATAAGAAGAATAAGAATAATAATAAGAATAAGAAGAATAAGTATAATAAGAAGATTAAGATAATTAAGAAGAATAATAAGAAAAAAAAATGAAGAACAATAAGAATAAAAAGAATAAAAAGAATAAAAAATTAAAAAGAATAAAAAGAATAAAAAGAATAAAAAGAATATGAAAAATAAGAAGAATAAGAAAAATAAGAAAAAAAAGAAGAATAACAAGAATAATAATATAAGAATAATAATAAGAAAAAAAAGAATAAGAAGAATTACAAGAATAACAAGAATAAGAAGAATAAGAAGAATAAGAACAATAAGAAGAATAAGTAAAATAAGAAGAATAAGAAGAATAAGAAGAATAAGAATAATAAAAAAGAAAAATAAAAGAAAGAAGAATAAGATGAATAATACGAATAAGAAGAATAATATGAATAAGAAGAAAAAGAATATAAAGAATAAGAAAAATAAGAAGAATAAAAAGAAAATTAGATTGAAGACAAACTTGAGTTGTCTTACTTAAATTAGAATTTGAATATAAGCTTTATAGTTCATTGTTTTATTTTATCAAGGGTGTAAAAGGGGAAGAGGTTAGTTCTCAGCTTGTAAAAATGGTATTACTCTACCGAAAGAGATGGCTTTAATAATTAATAAAACAAACTTTTAAAAAAATTTAAAAGAAGAATAATAAGAAGAATAAAAAGAATAAGAAGAAACAGAAGAAACAGAAGAATAAGAAGAATAAGAAAAATAAGAAGAATAAGAAGAATAAGAAGAAATAGAAGAATACGAGGAATAAGAAGTATAAGAAAAATAAGAAGAATATGAAGAATAATAAGAATAATAAGAATAATAAGAATAATAAGAATAAGAAGAAGAATAATAATGAAAAAAATAAGAAGAATAAAAAGAATAAGAATAAAAATAAAAATAAGAAGAATAAGAAGAATAAAAAGAATAAGAAGAATAAGAATAAAAACAAGAATAATAAGAATAAGAAGAATATGAAGAATAAGAAGAATAAAAAAATAAAAAGAATAATAAGAATAAGTAAAATAATAAGAATAATAAAAATAAGAAGAAGATAAGAATAAGAAGAATAAGAAGAAAAAGAATAATAAAGAGAAAAACAATAATAATAATAATAATAATAATAATAATAAAAAGAAAAAGAAGAATAATAAGAATAAGAATAAGAATAATAAGAAGAATAAGAAGAATAAGGAGAAAAACAAGAATAAGAAGAATAAGAAAAATAAAAAGATTAAAAAGAATAACAAGAATAATAAGAATTATAAGAAAAAGAATATTAAGAAGGATATGAATAATAAGAAGAATAAGATTAATAAGTAGAATAAGAAGGATAAGAAAAATAAGAAGAATAAGAAGATTAAGAAGAATAAAAAGAATCTTAAAAATAAGGAGATTCACAAAACTAAAAAAAAGAATATTAAGAATCAGAAGAATAACAAGAAAAAGAATAATAAGAAGTATAATAAGAATAAGAAGAATAATAAGAATAATAATAATAAGAAGAATAAAGAAGAATAAGATGATTAAAAAGATTATGAAGATTAAGAAGAATAAGAAGAATCTGGAAAATAAATAGAATCACAAAACTAAGAAAAAAATGAATATTAAGAATACGAAGAATAAGAAGAATAATAAGAATAATAAGAATAAAAAGAATTAGAATATATAGAATAATACAATAATAAGTATACAAAGAATAAGAAGAATAAGAATAAAAATAGATTAAGAAAATAAATATGATAAGAAGGATAAGAAGAATAAGAAAATAAAAAAGAATAACAAGAATAATAAAAAATAAGAAGAATAAGTTCAATAAGAATAATAAGAATAATAATAATAATAATAATAATAATAATAATAAATAGAATAAAAAGAATAAGAATAATCTTAATAATAATAATAATAATAAGAAGAAAAAGAATAAAAAGAATAAGATGAATAACAATAATAATAATAATAATAAGAATATTAAGATAAATAAGAATAAGAAGAATAAGAAAAATAAGAAGAATAAGAAGAGTAAGAAGAATACCAAGAAAAAAAGAATAAGAATTATAAGAACTTTAAGAAGAATAATAAGAATAACATGAATAATAAGAATAACAAAAATAATAAGAATAGAAAAACATACGAAAAATAATACGAATAAGTAAACAGAAGAAAAAAAATAAGAAGAAAAAGAAAAATAAGAAGAAGACGTAGAAAAACAAGAATTAGAAGGCTTAGAAGATTGAGAAAAATAATAAGATTAAGTAGAATAAGAAGATTAAAATAGTAATAAGAATTATTAGACTATGAAGAGTATGAAGAATAATAAAAAGATTAAGAAGAATTAGAAGAAAAGAAGAATTAGAAGAAATAGAAAAATATTTAGAATCACAAAAATAAGAAAAATAAGAAGAATACGAAGAATAAGAAGAATAAGAAGAAAATAATGAATATGAAGAATCAGAAGAATAATAAAAATAAGAAGAATTAGAAGAATTAAAAGAATAATAAGAATTAGAAGAATAATATTATAAAAAAGAATAAGAAGAATAATAAGAATAATAAGAATATGAAGAATAAATAGAATATGAAAGACAAGATGAATAAAAAGAATCAAAAAAATAAGAAGAAAAAGAAAAATTATAAGAATAAGAACAATATATATAATAAGAAGAATAAGAAGAATAAAAAAATATTGAGAATAAGTACAATACTAAGAATAAGTAGCATAATAAAAATAATAAAAATAAGAAGGATAAGAAAAATAAGAAGAATAAGAAGAATAAGAAGAATAAGAAGAATACGAAGAATAAAAAGAATATGAAAAATTAGAAGAATAAGAAGAAAAAGAAGAATTAGAAGAATTAGAAGAATAAGAAGAATAAAAAGAATAAGAAGAATAAAAAGAATAAGAAGAAGAAGAATAATAATAATAATAAAAAGAATAAGAAGAATAAGGAGTTAGAAATAAGAGTGATAAGACTTGTGCACGTAGAGGGAGAAACTCAATTCTAGAGAGAGAAACTACCATTGTTTTGTGATTTGAGCTCTATTTGGAGTAAGGATGGAGGGTTCGGATCATTTATCCAATAAAAAATCTTCAGTTCAATTACCAAGGAGAATGTGCTCCTATTTCCGAGCTTTGACGCAAAGGAAGCGTCGCCTGCAATGTTGCTTATCGAAGAGGAATTCCAAAAACTTGCCGAGCCATTAAAGTTAACACTTATTGGGAAGTTTTCTCATGGCAAGCCGAGCTACGAAAATATATATGCATTTATCGCGGCATTGAAACTAAGGCAGGTTGTGAAAATAGCTATATATGACGTGAAACATGTTTTATTTCAATTTAAGGAAGAAGATGACTTCATGATGTTATGGATTAGAGGGCAGTGGAGCGTGGCTGGTTACCCCATGTGCATCCTCAAATGGTCGCTCGATTTCTCCCCAGCTGAGGAGCCTGCCCAAGCCCTGGTATGGTTTGCTTTTCCGAAACTACCTTTACATCTATTTAGCAAGCATTTTCTTCATTCCATTGCATTATGTATTGGTAAGCCGTGGCTGATTGATGAGGCCACCGCTTACATGACGAGACCAAGTGCAACTAGAATCCTCATTGAGGTTAACTACAAAAAATCTCTCCCAAACAGGATATGGATAGGTAGTGACTTAGAGAATGGTTTTTGGCAGAAAATTATTCCCGAAAACATGCCTCACTATTGTCTTAATTGTAATAAAATGGGTCATGTAGAAGAAGATTGCATTCTGATAAACCCAAGGAATATTAAAAAGAAAGCTTGGGTAAAGAAAGAGGGTAGGAATGGCGAGGTAGAGATGGGCTAGGAGGGAGGAGGGGAGTTAGAAGAGGGGGTGAAAGAGAAATAAGGGGAAGGGGAGAAAGAATCGAGAGAAGAGAGAGAAAATGGTAGGGAGGAAGGAGAGGAGGGGGATGGGCTAGGAAGAGTGGTGGGAAGGAAAGGGGAGATAGATTTTAGTATAGATAAGAGGGATGAGATTAATAAATGGCTGGAAAAGATGCCAAGGGAGGAGGAAGGAGAAGCTAGAATAGGGAAGGAAAAAACAGTGTTTAAAAGAAGGAGGAATGCATTTTTAAAACATATAGAGCAACATAATTGGGCTGAGGACGACCTTTTTTCAAAGAGGAAGTGGAGGTGAAAAGTTGGTCAATAGCCAGCAGCATTAACGAAGGCAACAAGCTGGATTTTCAGGCATCATTTGATGATTCGGGGCTGGAAAAATAGCCTTGCAATCAAACACTTAATAGCAAGGAAAAAGCCTTGGAGGAAATAAGAAAATTAGCATTGAGTTTAGAAAAATTAATTATGGCGAAGAATCTAGAGCAAATCCAACCGAGCTCAAGCAAGTCTATGAGGAATAGATAAAAATATTTAAACATGAAATATGAATCAAAATGCATCACATGAGCTCAAGCTAAATTCACTTAAAATGAATTACTTAGATTGGAATATAGAATATAAGGGGAGTAGCGAACACTCCTACATTAAATAGAATTAGGAATTTAATTAAAATTCATAAAATTAAAATAATTTCATTAGCGGAACCAATGGTAAAAAAAATCAAATTGATAAATATTGGGCAAAGATGGGCATCCAAAAGGTTTTTTCAAATAAAAATGGTAAGTTATGGATTATGTGGGATAATAGTATGGACCTAGAAATTATAACAGAAAATGATCAAATAGTTAGCTTTAAAATAGGTAAGCAATCTGATACGATTCTTTCAATAGTCTATGCGAGCAACTCGAAGGAAGAAAGGAAAATACTCTGGCATGAGATGAATAAGATATCATCTTTGAAGTTACCATGAATAATAGGAGGAGATTTTAACGTAAATAAAATATTACAGAAAAAAAGAGAGGTTGGTCACCAGATCCGGTAGCAATAACTCAATTTAATGAGGCCATTGCTTCTGCAAGATTAATGGAGATAGAGTACCTTGGATCAAATTACACATGGGGTAATAACTGGAAGAAAAGGGGAGCAATCTGGACTAGGTTAGATCAAGTATTAATTAATGCGCAGTGGCTGGACAGGATGGGTGAAACCAAAGTCCGGCACTTAAACAGAACCTGTTCAGATCACAGCCCGCTATTAGTAACACTTCAAACAAGGAAAAGGAGACAGGGGGGTTTTACTTTTCAAAACATGTGGGGTATGCACAAAAACTTTGAGGCCATAGTTAATGATATATGGGGGAAACCGTCACTAGGCAACCCCATGCAAATACTAGGGAAAAAACTCCGAGCATTGCGTCAGGCCCTTAATAAGTGGAATAAAGAGGTTTTTGGTAATGTATTTAAAAATATTCAAGAAACAGAACAAAAAGTATCAGCCCTAGAAATAGACTATTAATATAAACAAGATATTATAACCAATATTGAATTGAGTAAAGGTAAAGCTGAATTAAGACTTAAAATGCATATGGAAGAGGTATTTTGGAAACAAAAAGCTAAAATAAAATGGTTGAAAGATGAAGATAAAAATACAAAGTTTTTTAACCCAATGGCAAAGGTTAAAAACAAAAGATTAGGTATAAAATGTATAAAAAAAGCTAATGGAGAGTGGATAGAGAAGGATGAAGATATAAGGAATGAATTAGAAGACCTTTTTAAAAGTTACCTAGGTGGGTTAAATACAGACAGAAATCAAACATTAATAACAAATATTAAAAGTAAGGTTACAGAAAAAGATAATAAAATGTTATCAGAATGGCCCACAGGAGAAGAAGTGAAAGAAGCAATATTTAATGCCAACAAAGACAGCTCGGCTAGTCTAGATGGTTGGAATAATGGGTTCTTTCAAAGGTGCTGGAGCATAATAAATAAAGAAGTCATTGAGGCCATAACCTGGGTATTTGCAGGGGTGGAAATTCCAAAATCCTAGGCAAGTTCATATATAGTATTAATACCCAAGAAAGAAAAACCACAAAAAGGAGAGGATTTCAGGCCAATTAGTTTATGCAATACCATCTATAAAATCTTAGCTAAAGTATTACAAAATAGATTGAGCAAGATTCTTCCCAAAATAATTTCCCCTCAACAAGTAGGCTTTATTAAAAACAGATCGATGTTAGAAAATGTAAATCTTACATCAGAAATGATAAAAGAATTAGGAGTCAAGAGTAGAGGACATAATGTAATAATGAAATTAGACTTGTCAAAATTATTTGATAGAGTTGAATGGAACATTTTATGTTATCTAATGAGGAGAATGGGTTTCTCAGAATTTTGGATAGATCTCATATATAGATGTATATCTAGTGCCTAGGTTGGAATGTTGATAAATGGCAAAGCAAGGGAAGAATTTAAACCATCCAGAGGTCTTAGGCAGGGGGATCCGTTATCGCCCTCTTTGTTCAATATATACCTAGAAATTTTCATAATAAATTTGAAGGAGAAAGTAAGAAATGGCAGTATTTTAGCTTATAAACAGCCTAGATATACTCCATTGGTATGCTGCTTAGCTTACGCGGACAACATAATTATATTTACAAATGCTAGTAGCAAATCAATGAATAATCTGATGGGACTTCTACATTTGCTAGAACAAGAAACAGGTCAAATGCTAAATAAAAATAAATGTCAATTTATGGTAGCAGCTAGATCATCAGAAAACGTAGCACAAAGGATTAAAGAAATCACGGGCTTTGTGAATAGTAAAAGAATAATAATGTACTTGGGATGTCCGATTTATGAAGGAAGAATGAAGGAGGATCATCTATACTTCTTACTAGAAAAGATTAGAAAAAAAATAGATGGGTGGAAAGTAGATTTATTAAATATGGCAGGAAGAATTACGTTAATAACTCATGTGTTACATGGATCATTAGCATACATCTTAATGATGGCACAACCACCAAAGAGTATCACAAAAAAACTGGAAAGGGAAATGGCTAATTTTCTATGGGGAAAAAATGAAGGGAATAATAAATTACATTGGAAAAAATGGAAGGATTTATGTTATCCTAAGGAGTAGACAGGTCTAGGCTTTACAAGTCTAAATGATATAGCCAAAGCTTGGGCAAGTAAAAACTGGTGGATGCTAAGGCAAAATTAAAATATTTGGGCGCTATATGTGAAAGCCAAATATGGGTTAGGAAACAATGCATTTAAAGATTCCAGAAAAGCTACAAGAAATTGGAAATTGATGCGGAAACAATAAAACACAGTGGAAAAGTGCATTATTTCAACAAAAAGTGGTTGGAAATGGTCGTTGGATCCTCAAGGAAAGTTCACATTAAAAAGCGCCAAAGACCTGATTAGGAATAATAGATCCTCACATTTTAAGGAAATCTGGTTAAAAGATCTGCCACAAAAATTGACAGTGTTTATGTGGAAAATTATTTCTAATATAACCCCAGTAGATGAAAATATTCAGAAAAAAGGCATAACACTAGCATCTAGATACGAATGCTGTCATTTAGAGACAAAAAGTGTGGATCACTTGTTGTCTACAGGCAAGATTACAGTTGAATTATGGCACGTATTAGAGAACGAAGCAGAAATTAAAAATAGTAAAAAGTCTCTGAATGAGAGACTTGAAATCTGGGCAAAAAAGCAAACAAAGAATAAGTTATTAAAATGGTTTAGAAATTACACTCTTCATATAGTGGTTTGGTGCTTATGGAAAGCTAGAAATAGAAGTAGGTTTGAAAACATGGAAATGAAAGTTAAAGATATATTGTAAGAAATTAAAAAAGAAATTGCTTTTATTATTGTCTGTAAGCCAATAAAAGTGAGAAGAATGAGCATGGATGAAGATAGAAGAAGAGCTTGGAATCTAACAACATTAGCGAGGAAAATACCAATCATCAAAAAAGTTAGCTGGAACAAACCCTCACCAGGAAGCCTAATGCTTAATATAGATGGAAGCTTTAAAAGAGAAATGGGGGAGGCAGGTGGAGGAGGAGTTATAAGAAATGAGGAGGGCAAAGTATTAAAAGCTTTTACATTTTTGAGTACTACTTCATCGGTGTTACATGCAGAGATAATTGCCCTGCATAATGGCTTAAGAATCTGCAAAAAAAATAATTATGCAAATATTCAAGTACAAGTTGACTCGAAAATATTGGTTCAGCTTGTTCAAAATAAGCTGCAATAATGGTAGTTTGAAAAAGAAATTGATGATATTAAAAATATTTTAAGTGAATTAAAAGGAGAGATTAAACATATATATAGAGAGGTCAATGTGGTGGCAGATAAACTAGCCGAGGAAGGGATGAAAAAAGGAATGCAAGAATTTGAAGGGGATGAGATCCCTGAAAAAGTAAAAGGTCTAATTAAACTAGATAAAGCTGAATAACTATAGCAAAACTCAAGAAGAATATTAGAGGTTATTTTTTATAATGTTGTTTGTATGCTTGATTTGATTTGCATTTCAGGTGGAAGTAACTAATGGATAAATAACTATAGCAAAACCCATGTTATTAAGTTTAACTAATCATTGACAGAGAAGGAAATTATCCTCGGTTCTGTGGGAAATATAAAAGGTAATAAGGTATATGGTTTATGGTTTATATATGCTGGATTTTAACTTCTCTGTGCAGTCGGAGCTTGAGCAGATGGTGGAGTGAAGCACCAAATGAATAAATAAATATGTCTGTTATGGTTTATATATGCTGTATTTAGTTTGTCTATGCAGTCAAAGGGATAAATCTAAGCGAAGAGAGAAGGAAACCAATTGAATAAGGCTTCCTAGTATGCTAGCTTTCGAGGGAGCGGGTAAAGTTTTTGGATGGTAATAAGTGTTTCTCTTGTAATTAGTAGTCTATGGTAAGTTCGTGCCTATACGGTAAGGAGTTTGGTTTTTACGAGAGTCTGTAATGAATTTCTTGCGGGAGTCTGTATGGTAATGCTTTTATAAGCATGGCCTATATACTCGTATGCTCAGAAAGAAGGGCGAAAGAGAACAGAAACTTGTATCATGGCAAGAATTGACGCATAAGTAAAGCGAGCGGGGTTTTCGAATGGACAGAAGCACGACCGAAGAGTGCCCAAAATTATAAAGCTGGATTTTAAGAAGCACGACAAAAGCGACGGAAGAGCATGGAATAAGGCTGGAATTTAAGAAGCCCACGGAAGAGTACCCAAACCTAGGGTAAAGCCCAAACAAAAGTCTGAAGCTCCAAGGCAGAAATGGGAGTAAAATAGGGCATATGTCTAATATATAATCAAGTTTAGTGTTAATTTGAATTATTCTAGGATTAAGGTGTTAGATGGGTGTAAAAGGGTTAAGGGTAGAAGTAGTCTGTAAAAATGGTATTCCTCCGCCAAAAGAGAGGGTGATAAATATAATAAAAACAAACTTAAAAAAAAAGAATAAGAATAATAAGAATAATAAGAAGAATAAGATAAATAAGAAGAATGAGTATAATAAGAAGAATATAAAGATAAAGAAGAATATGAAGATTAAAAAGATAAAAAAATAAGTTGAATAAATAGAATATGAAGAATAACAATAATAAAAATTATTAGAAGAATAAGAAAAATAAAAAAAATAAAAAGAATAAGAAGAATACAAATAATAAAAAGAATCAGAAGATTTAGAACAATAAGAATATTAAAAAGAATAATAAGGATATGAAGAAAAAGAAGGATAAGATGAATAATAAAAATAAGAAGAAAAAGAATGATAAGATGAATAATAAAAATAAGAAGAATAAGAACAATTAGAAGAATCAGAAGAATTATAAAAATAATATTAATAAAAAAATAAGTAGAATTAGAAGAATTAGAATACTTAGAAGAATAAGATGAATAAGAAGTAAAAGAAAAATAAGAAGAATAAGATGAATAAGATGAATAAAAAGAATAAGAATAATAATAAGAATAAGAATGGTAAGAAGAATAATATGATTAAGAAGAAAAAAAGAATATTATGAAAAAGAAAATAAAGAAGATTAAGAAGGATAAAAAGAATAATAAGAATAAGAAGAATAAGAAGAATAAGAAGAATAAGAAGAATAAGAAGAATAAGAAGAATAATAAAAATAAGAAGAATAAAAATAATTAAAAGAATAAGCAGAATAAGAATTATATGAAAAGTAGAAGAGCCTCTCTTAGAAATCTAGAGAGAGGATATGGTTTTTATAATGAGAGAAATCTCCATTATTGAAGGTTACAATCTTTAGTTATGGAAAAATTCTCTATACTCTATCATAAAAAATTCTTTGCTTCAGTTATTAAAGAACCTGGTCTCTTATGTCTAGAATTTGACACGAACGAGGAGGTTCCAACTATTTTCTTTTTGAGGGAAGACAAGGAGAAGCTCACTTCTGCATTTAAATTCACACTAATCAGTAAGCTTTCACATGTCAACCCCAAATTCAATGATATTTATTCGTTCATTGAAGTTTTGAATCTTTGATCCTCTATAAGACTTGCGTGTTATGATGTGAAGCTTATTATGTTGCAAATTAAAGAGGAAGAAGTCTTCTTCCGTATATGGCTACGTGGACAGTGAAATATCTAGGTGCTTCCGATGAGATTATTCAAATGGTCACCTGAATTTACACCAAAGTAGGAATCCATGCAAGCCCTGGTATGGTTTACTTTCTTGAAACTTCCATTTCACATATTCCGTAAATATGCTCTATACTCTTTTGCACTGAGTGTGTGTGTCTGTGTAAGCCATGGTTAATGGATGATGCTATGGCTGTATGACTAGGCCTAGCATGGCAAGTGTTTGTATTGTAATAGATGCACATTCTTTTCTTCCTCAAAAGGTATGGGTGGGCAGTGATCACACACATGGCTTCTGGCATGCTATAGTTCCAGAATACATGCTTTAATATTGCTCAAATTGTAAAAAAAATGGGGCATATGGAACTGGAATGTATTGCAAAAGAAAAGGGGAAGGTCATTCAAAATAGAAAAGATGAAGATGGAAAAGGTTTGGCTGAACTCATTTGGTGGGGAGTTCGAAAGGGGAAAGGGCTGAGGTAGAGGGAGAAAGGGCTAAGGTGGGCTAGAAGATGGGGGATAAGGAGATGAGGGGAGGTGGGAGATAAGACATGGGAAATTCAGTGGGTATTAGGGAGAGGGGCAGTGAGAAGGGGATAGAAGGAGAGGAAAGTGAAGGAGGGATAGAGGAAAAGCTAGATAAAGAGAAAGAAGGGAGAAAAAAATATAAGACTATAGATTAAAAAATGGTTAGAGGAAAGGGCTAAAGTAACCAAAAAGGTAGGGATAGAGTGAAAGGGATTTGGGGTAAAAGAGAAGAGAGAGATAAGGAGAAGGGCATTTGAGTTGGAAAGAGAAATTAAAAACTTAAATGGGGAAGAGGATGACCTCTTATCGGAAGGAGAAACTGAGGCCAAAATCTAGCCTATCACTGGCATGCATAAAGAGATCAAGATTTTATAATCTACACTGGCACATGATGATTCAAGGTTGTGCAAATTGAATGTGCATGAATGGATCCCGAATAACAGAGAGAGTGAATGGAAAAAAATAAAATTGATGAGTTTATAATTAAACTTACTGAACATAACAAGTAGCACTGAACAACCACAACCTAGTGCAAATAAATCTTCAAGAAATAGATAAAAATACTTAAACATGAATTATGAAACAAGATGTATAACTAGAGCCCAAGATAGACCTAGTAATGTATAATTATTTATATTAGAACATAAGAGGATTAGGAAACTCTCCATCAATAAATAGAATTAAAAAATTAATTAAAATTCATAATATTAGAATAGTGATAATAGCTGAATCCCTGGTGGACTCATAGAGGAGTATAAAGAAAAAATGGGTTTAGATAAGGCATTTTCCACAATAACAGTAAGTTATGGATGTTATGGAAAAATATAATTGATATTGATATAATTTCAGTGGCAGAGCAGATAATTAGCTTTAAACTAAAGAAAAAGTCAGAACTAATTATTTCGGTGGTTTATGCCAGCAATTTGAATGATAAAAAGGAAAGAATTGTGGGGGTGAGATGAAAGATATAGGCACGAGGAAATCTCCATGGATTATAAGAGGGGACTTTAATGTGGTAAGGAACATCAAATAGAAAAGAGGAGGAAGGCCTTTTGACCAAATAGCCATAGCCCAGTTTAATGAGGGGCGATTTGGGTCCTATTTTCACATGGTGTAATAACTGGAGGAATAAAGGAGCGATTTGGTCTAGACTGGATCGTATCCTGTATAATACCAAATGGATAGATTACAGTGGAGGGGTGATCATGAAGCATTTAAGCAGAACATGCTCAGATCACAGTCCGCTCCTCTTGAAATTTAAAAGTAGAGATAGGAAAAATAAGACCTTTAAATATCAAAACATGTGGGGAATGTATAAATCCTTTGAGAAAATAGTAAGGGACTCATGAAAAACACCGATAACCAGGAATCCCATGCAGATTTTAACTTTAAAACTATTTAGATTAAGACTAGCACTAAGTCTAGTGATAAAAAGAGATTCAGGAATATAAATAAGAATATCCAAGATGCTGGACTAAAAGTTAGCTTATTAGAAATAGAATATGAGAATACCCAAGATGAATCCTCTAGAATTAAAATGAACAAAGCAAAAGTGGAATTAAAGTTAATGTTACATATGAAGGAAGTGCATTGGAAACAAAGAGCTAAAATAAACTGGCTAAAGGAAGGGGATAGAAATACTAAGTTTTTAAATATAGTCGCAAAAATAAAAGCACAAAAACAAGAAATAAAAGGCATTAAAAAAGATAATGGTAAATAGGTAGAAGAGGAGGGGGGGAATTAAAAAAGTCCATGAATACTATATAAAAAGTCACCTTTGTAGTTATGGACATTAGAGAAATGATACCTTAATTCAGCTCATTGAAAAAAGAGTATCAGTAAATGATAACAAAGGCTTGGAAAATATTCCTAGAGAGGAACAGATCAGGGCAGTAGTTTTTTGCGAAAATAAAGATAGTGCCACAAGACATGATGGGTGGAACAATAGATTTTATCAACACGCATGGAATATAATAAAAGAAGACTTGTTAGCCACCATTGCCTGGATCTTCGCAGGAGCAGAAATTACAAAAGCATAGGCTAATTCATCTATTGTCCTGATTCCCAAAAAGGATAACTCACAAAAAAGAGAGGATTATAGGCCTATAAGTCTATGCAATTTAGTTTATAAAATTCTTGCAAAAGTCCTTCATAACAGGCTAAATAGTATAATTCCTTCCATTATATTGGTTGAACAAGCATGATTTATCAAAAATAGTTTAATGATTGAAAATTTAATTTAACTTTAGAATTGATGAAGGAAATAGGTGCTAAAGTTAGGGGACACAATGTGACTATGAAGCTAGATTTGTCTAAAATATTTGACAGAGCAGAATGGGACATCCTATGCTATATAATAAGGAAAATGAGTTTTTAGAGTTTTGAATAGACCTAACATATAGATGCATCTCCTGTGCATGGGTTAAAATCTTGGTTAACTAGGAAGATTGAAGGAAGAATACCTAGCTTTTTTGATGAATAAACTAAGAGGTAGAATAGTAGGATGGAAAAAGAATATGTTGAGTATGGCAGGGCGAATAACATTAATCAAACATGTTTTACAAGGCTCTATAGCACATATTATGATAACTTTATTGCCTCCGAAGAAGGTTTTGAGTAACTTAGAGAAAGAGGTGGCTAATTTCTTATGGCAAAAAAATCAGGAAAAAACAAGTTACATTGGAAAAAAAGGGAAGATATATGTTGTCCAAAGGAGGAGATGAGCATAGGCTTAAATAAGCTAAATGATATGGCTAAAGCCTAGGTTTGTGCAGAATTGATTGAGGCTTATACAAAATGATAGTCTATGGGTGAGATAAATGAAGCTAGCTATGGAAAAGGAAATAAAGCATTCAAGAATTCGAATAAAGCATCTAAAAGCTGGAAAATGATGTTTAAACAAAAAAAAATTAGTGGAAAACAATACACTCTTAATTAATAATGAATGGAGATGCATTTTGAAAATTCACATGGGAGGTTCACACTTAAAAGTGAATTAATTGTAAGAAAAGAAACGCCCCCCCCCCCCCCCCCCCAAGAAATCTTTAAAGGAGCATGGGTTAACGTATTTATGTGGAAGCTTCTATCGAACACCATTCTGGTTGATATTAATATTCAAAGGAAATGGGTTAAATTAGCTTCTAGGTGTGAATATTTTTTTGCCAATATAGAAAGCATAAACCACTTGTTCTCAACAAGAAAAATAGCGGTGGAAGTCTAGGGCTATGTAGGAAAAGACACACAAATAAGTAATAAGATAGAGAGTCTCGAGGATAGATTAATGAGATGAGGGTAAGACTCACAAAGAACAAAATATGTAACTGGCTAAAAAATTATATCCCACATATTACAGTCCAGTGTTTATGAAAAGCTAGAAACAAAAGTAGGTTTGAGGGTATTAAAATGAATGCTAATTATATAATTGAAAAAATTAAAAAAGAATGCTCGTGGATTTCAATAGGGATCCCCTTAAGACTCAGAAGTACTGAAATGGAAGATGAAAAAAGAAAGACATGGGGCCTTCATGCAATTAAAACAAAAATACCTAAGATAAGGACGGCCTACTGGAATAAGCCTCCATAGGGAAGGACTGCTCTAAACACGAACATGAGCTTTAATAGAAATATAGGTATGGCAGGGGGAGGAGGCGTGATAAGGGATGAGCAAGGGAGTGTATTAAAAGCATTTACAATGAGGGAAAAAGTTTCTTCAGCTTTGCATGTGGAAATATTAGCCTTGCTCAAGGGCCTTAAAATTTGTAAAGATTACTAATTTACAAATATTCGAGCACAAATAGACTCCAGTCTACTGGTGGATCTAGTTACAAGTAAAATAGAGATGTGGCAGTATGAGGAGTATAAAGGTTATATTAAAAGCCTTCTAATAGTGCTAAAAGGGGAAATTGTGGTTACGTTTAGGGAAGAAAATGCTCTCACAGACAAATTAGCATAGGAATATATGAAGAAGGATTTACAAGAGTTTGATAGGGAGAATATTCCGGATAAATACAAAGGTATAATTACATTAGAGAGAATAGAATTCCATTATATTAGAATTCAAAAACATTAGGTGACTAGAAGAAGTTCTAGAATTTAAAGGTCTCTTTGGACCTATGGTGAGATTGCAGAAAATGTAACCAGCATGGGCTGGGGTTTTGAACATTTTATACTTACTATTTTGCTTATTAATTTTAACAAAAATCTAAAACATTGGCTATGAATGAGGAGTAGGAAAAGCAGCAGGAGGTCGGGTATGAGTTAAAAGGATAACAAAATATATTCAAAAAGTATATAATTTTATTGGTGGTAGGGTTTTGTTGTACAGAAAAAAACAAAAAGATATTTAGAAGCATACATGATTCTGCTAGCACTTTTACTTGATTGATTTGCTTTTACAGTTCTATTAAAGCAGATGGACTAGATCTCTGCTATGTAGAAGAAAATTTTACACCTGCTCAAATTTTTTATAGCTATTTAAGATTGCACTATATTTCTGGATGCATGGGTTTGGCGGTTTAGTTCCATAGGTTATTTGAACTAATGGAAGATAGGGCAAAGATTATTCAGACCAATTCTAAAGAAGATAATAGTAATACTAGGCTACCTGCTCTACTATGGGAAAAGATCTATTCAGTAGGAGGCTGAGCAACGTTGGGCAAAGCAGAATGTATTGCCATTTGTTTTATTTATTTTTGGTATTTGTATGTTTGCTAAAATGTAGGGTCTGTAGCTGAAAAAGGCTATATGATCAAGAAACATAAGACAGACAACCAGTTAAAGATAAGGGTACACTAAGCTAAGCTAGAAATGGATAAAAGGGTAGAGAGATTATGAAAATCTAGAACAGCAATAGCTAGGCTGTCAAAAAAGAAAAGCTGTTGTAGCTGTGAAAGTAAGTAAGCACATGTAGATTTAATTGGCTGATAGAAAAAGAGCAAAGCATTTAAAGCAAGTTACACTTCATGGAAACAAGATTGAGGAGAGAAATTCAAAGCTAGACCTCCTTTTTTTCATATTTAAACATAACTATTCTGCAATGTTTTAATTGTTATAATTGATTTTATTTTGTTAAAGGTGTAAAAGGGGAAAAAGGTAGTATCTTAGATTGTAACAATGGTATTCATCCACCAAAAGAGAAGGATTTTTATAATTAATAAAACAAACCTTAAAAAAAAGAAGAATAAGAAGAATAAGAACAATAAGAAGAATAAGAAGGATAAGAAGAATAAGAAAAATAGAAAAATAATAAGAATAAGAAGGATAAGAAGAATAAGAATAATAGAAAAATAAGAAGAAAAATAAGAATAAGAAAAATAAGAAATATAAGAAATATAAGAAGAATAAAAAGAATAAGAAGAATAAGAAGGATTAGAAGAAAAAGAAGAATAAGAAAAATAAGAAGAATAAGAAGAATAAAAAGAATAAAAAGAAAAAAAGAATAATGAGAATAAGAATAATAAGAAGTAAGAAGATTAAGAAGAATAAGAAAAATAAGAAAAATAAGAAGAATAAAAAGAATAAGAAGAATACAAATAATAAGAAGAATAAAAAAGTTAAAGAATAAGAAGAAGAAGAATAATAAGTAGAATAAGACAAATAAAAAGAATAAGAAGAATAAGTAGAATATGAAGAATAAGAAGAATTCATATCTTTGATAAAAAGTCTTGCTCTCAAGGTCTAGAGAGAGAAACACGTTTTTTAGAGAAAGAGAACAATTTGCATTGAGGAAGAAGCCGATTTCATGCTAAAATGGAGCAATTTGAGCTATTAAGTGATAAGAAATCTTTTGCTCATCAAATTAAAAGGACCGCGCATCAATTTTTTGAGTCTTTAGAAATCCACGGGAAAAAAAAACGGAGAACCCTCGATAGAGTTCTCCCCTCCCGACATCGTCATGCTTGCTGAAGCTCACAAATACATGATTGTGGGAAAATTCTCCCATGGGCGTCCTCTCATTGAAGATAT
Organism: Sapria himalayana; assembly: GCA_029783825.1. NCBI lineage: Eukaryota > Viridiplantae > Streptophyta > Magnoliopsida > Malpighiales > Rafflesiaceae > Sapria > Sapria himalayana. The sequence continues at coordinate 458,607 of JAREIK010002076.1, read as the reverse complement.
CAGAGCATTCTTTGTTTCACTGAATCTTAATGGCTTGTCAAAAACCGATTTTCTGGATGCTAAATACATTCTAATTCAACTATCCACAGAGGAGGATTTTCATAGAGTATGGTTAAAGGCTGTTTGGTATATCTCGGGCTATCCTATGAGAACCTTCAGATGGATGCCTTCCTTCACAACCAAACACGAGTCGCCATTACACCCGGTTTGGTTTCTCTTCCCTATGCTGCCTATACACTTCATTGATAAGCTCTCCCTTTATCATATAGCTAGTGCAGTCGGCACCCCTCTTCTTCTTGATGGTGCCACTGCCATGTTATCTCGACCAAGTGTCGGCTTTGCATAGAAATCAACTTACTGCAAGACATTCCTCACCGTATATGGATTGGCAGTAAGAACGGAGATGGTTTCTGGCAAGAAGTGATTCCAGAAAATCTCCCAAGCTACAGCTCCTACTGTAATAAATTGGGACATTCAAGTGAGTATTGTTTGGTTAAAAAATATACAACAGACAAATAGAGGTATGTCCCTAGAGCAGAAACAAGAAATAAGAGGGAAGAATATAGAATTAAAACCCCTCAAAGTAATGAACAGAACTGTATGGGTGTAGTTACAGGAATGGAAATAGTGGAATATGTTCCAAATAGGAAGGAAGTTTATGAAAAGGCTAGAAAAATCAGTGAATATGAGAAAAATGCAAAAAAAAAACTTAAAGAAAAATGTTAAAAATATGTTAGAAGAAGATCCCGAAGTAGCTAAAAATCATGAATTAATATTAAAAATAGCGAAAATAAATAAAAAATTTAGGAGAGGTAGATTTGAATCAAAAAAAAGTGTGTGGGGAGAAGGAAAGGTCTAGAGGTTTTAGGCAATAATTTAGATTAAAATTTAGAGGTCAGAAGCTATTTCATGTTAAATATAAATGAGGAAGATTTTGAATCTATAAAAGCCTCAAAAGATGATTTTGAAATTGATAATTTGACAAATATAACGGTAGATAGAGATTGGGCCTTGGAGGAAATAAAACTCATGGTATTACAGCTAGGCACGGGATGGAAAAATGAAAAATCAGGAGGTTTCAGTTCAATTAAAAAATCTAGAAACGGGAAAAAATACTTAGATAAAACATATGAATCAAAATGCACTACAAGAGCTCGGGCTTAATCCACTTCTAATGTTTAGATTCATCTACTGGAATGTGAAGGGTATTGCAAATCCCTCCTCAATAAAAAGGGTTAAAAAATTGATTCTACTATATAAAACTCCAATAATCATACTTGCCGAACCCATTGCAAATGAGGATAAACTAGAATACTACAAAAAGATTTTAGGATTTGATTACTCATTCTCTAATAAAAATAACAAAATCTGGATTTTCTGGAAAACCATATTCAATATAATCATTTTAGAAGATACGAACCAAATTAGTAACTTTTCTTTGGATAATACCCAAGAGGAGATCATCTCAGTGGTCTATGCCAAATATACTAAAGAAGGCAGAAAGGAGCTTTGGAATGATATTCTTAAAACGGCTAAAATACATAAACCATGGATAATAGGAGGAGACTTCAATATTATAAGAAAGACTAGCGAGAAAAAAGGGAGTAAAATAGGGCATATGTCTAATATATAATCAAGTTTAGTGTTAATTTGAATTATTCTAGGATTAAGGTGTTAGATGGGTGTAAAAGGGTTAAGGGTAGAAGTAGTTTGTAAAAATGGTATTCCTCCGCCAAAAGAGAGGGTGATAATAATAAAAAAAACAACCTTTAAAAAAAAGAATAAAAAGAATAACTAGAATAAAAAAAAAGAATAAGAAGAATCAAAAGAATTAGAAGAATTAAAAGAATCAGAGGAATAAGATGAATCAGAAGAATCAGAAGAAAAAAAAATAATCAAAAGAATAAGAAGAAGAAGAATAATAATAATAATATGAAAAATAATAAGAATAAATAAAATAATAAAAATAAAGAGAAAATGAAGGATAAGAAGAATAAGAAGAAAATGAAGAATATAAATAATAAGAATAAGAAAAATAATAAAGATAAGAAGAATAAGGAGAATTAGAATAAAATGAAAAATAAGCAAATTAATAAGAATAATAAAATAAGAAGAATAATAAGATTAAAAAGAATAAAAATAATATGAAGAATAAAAAGAATAACAAAAATAACATGAATAAAAAGAATAAAAATGAATAAGTAGAAAAGAAAAATAAGAAGAATAAGAGGAATAAGAAGAATATGAATAATATAAAAAATAAGAAGAATAAGATGAATAAAAAGAATAAGTATAAGAATAATAATAAGAATAAGTAGAATAAAAAGATAAGAAGAATAAGAAGAAATAAGAAGAATTATAAGATTTAGAAGAATTAGAAGAATTAGAACAATATGTAGAATAAGAAGAATAAAATAAATAAAAATAATAAGAAGAATATGAAAAATAACAAGAATTAGAAGATTAAAGAATAATAAGAAATATAATAAGAAGAAGAATAATACGAATAAGAATAGTAAATATTTTATGAAGAATAAGAATAAAAAGAATATGAGGAATAAGAAGAATAAAAATAATAACAAGAATAATAAGAATAAGAAGAATTAGAAGAATAAGAAAAATAAGAAGAATAAAAAGAATAAGACGAATAAGAAGAATACAAAGAATTAGTAGAATAAGAAGAATAAAAAGAATTAGTAGAATAAGAAGATTAAGAAGAATAAGAAGAAAAAAATAATAAGATGAATAAAAAAATAACAATAAGTAATAAAATAAGAATATGAAGAAGAAGATGATAATGAATAATGAATAATATAAAGAATAAGAAGAATAAAAAGAATAATAAAATTAAGAAGAATAATAAGAATAATAATAATATGATTAAGAAGAAAAAGAAGAATAAGAAGGATAATAAGATTAAGAAGAATAAGAAGAATAAAAAGAATAAGAAGAATATGAAGAATATGAAGAAGAAGAAGATTATGATGATGAATAAAAAGAATAAGAAGAATAAGAAGAATAAGAAGAATAAGAAGAATAAGAAGAAAAGAAGAATAAAAAGAAAAAGAAGAATAATAAGAATAATAAAAATAATAACAATAATTAGAATAATAAGAATAAAAAAAGAATAAAAATAATAATAATAATAAATAGAAGAATAAGAATAATAAAAAGAATAAGAAAAATAAAAATAATAATAAGAATAAGTAGAATAATAAGAATAAGAATAATAATAATAATAATAATAATAAAAAGAATAAGAAAAATAAGAAGAATAAGAAGAATAAACAGAATAAGAAGACTAAACAGAATAAGAAGAATAATAAGAATAAAAAGAATAAGAACAATAAGAAGAATAAGAAAAATAAAAAGTATTCGAAGAATAAAAAGAATAAGAACCAAAAGAAAAATAAAAAGAATAAAAAAAATACGAATAGAATGAAGAATAAAAATAATAAGAAGAATTAGAAGAATAAAAAGAAAAGGAAGAATAATTAGAATAATATAAATAAGAAGAATAAGAAGAATAAGAAGAATAAGAAGAAAATGAAGAATAATAAGAATTAGGAAAATAAGAAGAAAAAAAGAAAATGAAGAATAAGAAGAATAAAAAGAATAAGAATAAGTAGAATAAAAAAAATAATAAAAGGAAAAATAGAAATAATAAGTAGAATACGAAGAATATGAAGAAGAATAAGAATAAGAAGAATAATTAGAAAAGAATAAAAAAAGAAAAGAAGGATAAAAAGATAAAGAAGAAAATAAAAGAATAAGAAGAATAATAAGAATAAAAAGAATACAAAATAATAAAAATTATAAGAAGAAAAAGAAGAATACGAAGATAAAGAAGAAAAAGAAGAATAATAAGAATAAGAAGAATTAGAAAAATAAGATGAATCGGAAGAATTAAAAGACATAGAAGAATAAGAAGAATACGAAGAATTAGTAGAATTTGAAGAATGAATTGAAACAGAAGAATTAGAAGACTTTGAAGAATAAGAATAATAAGAAGAATAAGAAGAATAATAAGAAAAAGAATAATAAAAAGAATAATAAGAATAATAACAATAAGGTGAAGAATAATAAGAAGAATAATAAGATTAAGAAGAATAAGATGAATTATATGTATAATTAGAATAAAAAGAATAAGAAGATTAAGAAGACTAAGAAGAATAAAAAGATTTAAAACAATAATAATAAAAAGAAGAAAAAGAAAAATAAGAAAAATAACAAGAATAAGAAGAATAAGAAGAGTAAGAAGAATAAGATGAATTGGAAGAAAATAAAGAATAAGAAGAATAAGAAGAATAAGATGAATAAGAAGAATAACAAGAATAATAAGAATAAAAAGATTAAGAAGAATAATAAGAATAAGACAAATAAGAAGAGTATGAAGAATAAAAAGAATAAAAAGAATAAAAAGATTAATAAGAATAAGAAGAATAAAACAAATAAGAAGAGTATGAAGAATATGAAGAATAAAAAGATTAAAAAGATTAATAAGAATAAGAAGAATAAAATAAATAAGAAGAGTATGAAGAATATGAAGAATAAAAAGATTAAAAAGATTAATAATAATAAGAATAATAAGAAGAATAAAAAGAATAAGAAAAATAATAATAATAAGATTAATAAGAAGAATAAGAAGAATAAAAATTATAATAAGAATAAAAAAAATAAGAAGAATAACAAGAATAAGAAAAATAAAAAAAAAAGAAGAATTACAAAAATAAGAAGAATATGAAAAATAAAAATAATAAAAAGAATTAGAAGAATAAAAAGAATAAAAATAATATTTAAAATAATAATAATAAAAAGTAGAATAAAAGAATAATAATAATAATAATAATATTATTATTAAGAAGAATAAGAAGTATAAGAAAAATCATAAAAATTTGAAAAATTAGAAAAATAAGAAGAATAAGAATAAAAAGATGAAAAAGAAGAATAAGAAGAATATGAATAATAAGAAGTATAAGAAAAATAAGAATAATAGGAAAAATAAGAAGTATTAGAAGAATAAGAAGAATACGAATAAAAGAAGAATTTGAAGCATAAAAAGAATAAGAAGAATTAGAAGTTAAAGAAGAATAAAAAGATTATTAAGAATAAGAAGAATGAGAAAAAAAATAAGAATAAGAAAAATAAGATTAATAAAATCAATAAAAAAATTATAAGAATAAGAAGTATAAAAAGAATATATAATACTGTAGTATATATGTACATATATACTATAGTGTAAATATACATATATTCTATTATTTCACTAGTTACATATATTACTACAGTATTTGTACATGTAAACTATAGTTTTACTTGTACAAATATTCTGAGTACATATATTCTCATTATATATGTAAATATAATACTACAATATTATATGTACATATACTGAGTATATATGTATGTATATATCGAGTATATATGTACTTATATACCGAGTATATATGTACGTATAAACCAAGTATATATGTACATATATACTAAGTATATACGTACTAATATACCGAATTTGCGGTTGCTACTGCTACAGATAATAAATGTGGGGTGGGCGATGATGCTCAACTGATGAACTTCTCTACCAGTAACTCATTTTGAGATTGAGTGAGTTTTTGACGAGGCAACGAGCTGCTTCTCCCAAAACAAGACACGATATTCCTACAAGCACTCGCAACTTATAAAAATCAGAAAATTTTATGTTTTCCTTCTATTGAATACAATTATGTAAAATCAATAAAATTACACGACACTACACGAGCATCATCATCATCATCATCCTAAGACCTTGTGCAATTAGAACCAATCTTTCCAGAAACTACAATAAGAAAACTTATTTTTTCATACATATGCGTTGTACCATTTGATAATTGCATATTTACACAATTACTAAGAGCCTCTGTCTGCCTATGTCGGCCTAGCTATCCTGGACCAGAAATATCTTCATACAACAACTTTGGGGAAGGTCTAATATCCATGGCTTTTATGATCTACATCGATAAGTAATGAACAATGATGACCAAACCAGCCCGAGCAATTATATATTGAAACGTGTGTGTGGGTGTGGGTGTGTATAAATTGGTATGTATGAAAATATATACATGTCTACAAATAAATATATGCACCAACTTATGTATATACTCAGTATATAAATACATATATACTCAATGTATACATACATATATACTAGTGTATATATGTACAAATACTGATATTTATATATACATATAAATATTTACATATACTATAGTGTAGATGTACATATATAATAGTATATCTGTACATATACATATATATTGGTATATATGTACAAATATTTTTAAGTACATATAAACTCAGTATATGAACATATACACTATAGTGTATATGTAAATATATACTAGTGTATAGATATACACAATAATATATATGTACATATATATATGTACATGTATGTACATATACACCATAGTTTATATGTAAATGTACATTTTTACTGGTAAATACTTGTACATATATACTTGGACATATGTACATATACATGGTAGTGTATATATGTACATATTAATAAGTATTTAAATTTACATATAAATATGTATATATACTGTAGTGTATGTGTACTTATATACTAGTATATATGTACATATACATATATACTAGTATATATGTACACATACACATATACAGGTTAATAGTTTTACATATATACTAGCATATATGTAAAAATAAAAGAATAATAAAAAGAATAAGATGAATAAGAAAAATAAGAAGAATACGAATAAAGAGAGGAATATGAAGAATATTAAGAATAAGAAGAATAAGAAGAATAAAGAAGAATAAAGAAGAATAAAAAGAATAAGAAGAATCAAAAGAATAATAAAAATATTAAGAAAAAAAAAGAATTAGAAGAATAAAAAGAATAAAAAGAATAAGAAGAATAAGAGGAATAAGAGGAATAAGAAGAAATACGAATAAAAAGAAAATTAAAATGACTAAAGAATAAGAAGAATAAGAAGAACAAGAATTATAAGAAGAATAAGAATAATAAGAAAAAAAAGAAGAAAAAGAAGAAAAAAAAAAGAAAAAGAAGAATAGAAGAATAAGAAGAATAAGAAAAAAAAGAAGATGAATAATAATAATAAGTAGAAAATGAAGAATATGAAGAATAATAAGAATAATATTATGAATAACAAAAATGAGATGTATTAGAAGAATTAGAAGAATAAGAAGCATACTAATAATAATAAGAATAAGAATAATAAAAAAGAATAAGAAGAATATGAAGAATATGAAGAATATGAAGAAGAAGAATAAGAAGAAAAAGAATAAGAAGAAGAATAAGAAAAATAAGAAGAATAAGAAAAATAAGAAATTAAGAATTAATAAGAAGAATAAGAAGAATAAGAAGAATAAAAAGAATAAGGAGAATAAGGAGAATAAGGAGAATAATAGAATAAAAAGAATAAGAAGAATACGAAGAATAATAAGAATAAGAAAAATAATAAGAAAAAGAAAAATAAGAATAATTAGTAGAATAATAACAATATGAAGAAAAAGAAAATTAAAAAGATTAAGAAGAATAAAAAGAATAATAAGAATAAAAAGAATAATACAAATGATAAGAATAATAACAATAAAAAGAATAAGAATAATAAAAAGAATAAGAAGAATAAAAATAATAAGAAGAGAGAGAAACTCGCTTATTAGAGAGAATAACATCAATTTTCATTGAAGAATAAGCCAATTTCATTGAAGAAGAAGCCGATTTCATGCAAAAAAATGGAGCAAGTTGATTTATTAAGGGATAAGAAGTCATTTGCTCATCAAATTAAAAGGATTGTGCCTCACTATTCTGATTTTTCGGAAATTTACGGGGAAAAAAACAGAGAACCCTTGATAGAGTTCTCCCCCTCTGATATCGCCATGCATGCTGAAGCTCACAAATACACTATAGTGGGCAAATTTTTCCATGGGCGACCTCGCATTGAAGATATCAGGGCATTCTTCGCATCACTGAAGCTTAAAGGTCTATCAAAACTAGCATCTTGGATGCTAAAATTATTCTCATTCAACTGTCCACCGAGGAGGACTTCCATAAAGTATGGCTGAAGGCAGTATGATATATTTTGGGCTCTCATTTGAGATCCTTCAGATGGATGCATTCCTTCACAACCAAACAGGAGTCGCCATTATACTAGGTTTGGTTTCTCCTCCCTATGCCGCCTATTCACTTCTTTGATAAGCTCTCTCTCTCTCTCTCTATCATATTGCTAGAGTAGTGGGCACCCCTCTTCTCATGATGGTGCAACTACCATGTTATCTCGACCAAGTGTAGCTCAGCTCTGCATAGAAGTGAACCTACTGCATCACATCCCTCGCTGTATAATGATTGGAAGTAAAAATGGGGATGGATTTCTGGCAAGAATTGATTCTAGAAAACCTCCCAAGCTACTGCTCCTACTGTAATAAACTGGGGCATTCATGTGAACATTGCTTGGTTAAAAAATTTACAGAAGACAGACAGTGGAATGGTCCTAGAACAGAGACAAGAAATGAGGGGAAAGAATATAGAATTAAACCCCCCCAACATAGTGAATAGAACTGCAAAGGAGTTGTCACAAGAATTTAAATAGTGGAATATGTTCCCACTAGGAAAGAAGATACCGAAGGTGCTAGAAAAACAAATAACTTAGAGGAAAATGCTAAAAACCATGAACTAATCCTAAAAATAGCTAAAATAAATAAAAGATTTAAGAGAGCCAGATTCGAAACCAGAAAAAAGAGTGCAGGGAGAAGGAAAGGGATAGAGGAGTTAGGTAATAACTCAGATGAGGATTTAGAGGTTAGAAGCGATTTAATTTTAAATAAAAATGAGGAAGAATCTGATTTTATAAAAGCCACCAAAGATGATTTAGAAATCTATAATTTTACAAACATAATGGGAGATAGAGATTGGGCCATGGAGGAAATAATAACTCATGGCAGGGAATAGAAAAATGAAAAATCAGGAGGGTTTAGTTCGATTAAAAAATCTAGAAATAGGAAAAAATAATTATATAAAACATATGAATCAAAATGCACTACAAGAGCTCTGGCTAAATCCACTACTAATGTTTAGATTTCTCTACTGGAATGTGAGGGGGTATTGCAAACCCCTCTTCAATAAAAAGAGTTAAAAAACTGATTCAATTATATAAAACTCCAATTATTATACTTGCCAAACCCATTGTAAATAAGGATAAACTAGAATACTACAAAAAGCTACTAGGGTTTGATTATTCTTTCTCTAATAAAAATAACAAAATCTGGATTTTCTGGAAAAACTTATTTAATATAATTATTTTAGAAGATACGAATCAAATTATTAACTTTTCTTTAGATAATGACCGAGATGAGATCATTTCAATAGTTTATGCCAAATATACTAAAGAAGGTTGAAAGGAGCTTTGAAATGATATTCTTGAAACTGCTAAAATAAATAAACTATGGATAATAGGAGGAGATTTCAATATTATAAGAAAGGCTAGCAAGAAAAAAGGGGGCAACCCCCCCCCCAATAAAAAAGCTATCGCTCACTTTAATGATACGATATCAGAGGCTAGTTTGATGGAAGCTAGTTTGATGGAAGCTAGCTTTTCAGACCCCCAATATACTTGGTGCAATAATTGGAAAGTTAAAGGCACCATATGGGCAAGATTACATAGAATTCTACATAATGTCAAATGGCTAGAAGCTTATGGCTCCATAGATATCAGACATTTAAATAGAACCTGTTCAAACCACAATCCACTATTAATATCCGTAGAAAAAAATAAAATCAAGAATAAGTCGTTTAAATTTCAGAATGCATGGTCTTTACATCATGCTTTCATCAATACAGTTAAAAATTCATGGACGCAAGAAATAACATGTAACACTGTTCAAATTTGGAATAATAAATTAGAAAGGCTAAAAAAGTACTTAATGATATAGAATAGAGACTCCTTCGGCAATATTAACAAAAATATTATAGAAGCAGAAAAGAAAGTTGAAAAAAAAGAGTTAGAATATGAAACACTTCAAAATTCAGATAGTAGAAAGGAACTAAATAAAGCACAGGCTGAGCTAAAATTAAAATTACTAATGGAGGAAGTATTCTGGAAACAAAAAGCTAAAATAAAATGGATTAAAGAAGGAGATAAAAATACGAAGTTTTTCCAGAAAACAACCAAAATCAAGACTCAAAAACAAAGAATAAAAGGTATAAAAAATAACCTAAACAAATGGGTAGACACTAACTTAGAAATTAAAAACCACCTTGACAAATATTTTGAAAACGAATTTAGAGGAATTACAAATTTGAATGGAGATTATCTCCTAAATAAGATAGATCATAAAATTACCAACGAAGAAAATGATGCACTTACCAAATTCTTGGATGAAGAAGAACTTAAGTTTATTGTCTTTAGCATGGGCAAAAACAGTGCCCTTGGTCATGATGGGTGGAATAATGAGTTCTATCAAAACTGTTGGTCAATCATAAAAAATGACCTCCTAGAAGCTATACATTGGATATTCTGTGGCACAGAAATAGGCAAAAAATGGAGTGGCACGTACTTGGTTCTCATTCCTAAAATGGAAAACCCTCATAAAGCTGAAGACTTTAGACCTATCAGCCTGTGTAACTCCATTTATAAAATCTTGGCCAAGCTACTTCAAAACAGATTAGCTGTAGTATTGCCAAAAATCATTTCTAAAGAACAATCAGGATTTATGAAAAATAGATTATTAATGGAAAATATTTGTTTAGCTAAAGAAATGATCAGAGAAATAGGATCCAAATCTATAGGTCATAATGTATTGCTCAAACTAGATCTCTCAAAAGCTTTTGATAGAATTGAATGGAAAATTTTATGTTTTGCCATGATAAAGATGGGTTTTTCTGAAACCTGGATTGACTTGATTTATAGATGTATATCAAGTCCTTGGATTAAAATTCTTGTCAATGGAGAACTAGGAAAAGATATCAAGCCGATGAGGGGGTTAAGGCAGGGTAATCCCCATTCTCCCTCCCTCTTTAATATCTACCTAGAGCTCCTTATTATTAATGTCAAAAATAAAATTATCTCAGGAAGTATGGGTCGGTTTAGTCAGCTTATCAATACTCCTTTAGTGGGATGCTTGGCTTATGCTGATGATGTGATCATTTTCACAAATGGAAGCTCCATATCCCTACATAACCTCATGGAGTTGTTAAAAGTCTTAGAAGAAGAAACGGGACAGAAAATTAATAACAAAAAGTGCCAATTTATAATTTCCAAAAAAGCCCCAATAAGTCTAGGTCATATAATTAACAAAATAATAGGTTTCACACAAATAAAAGGTGCACTTCAATATCTTGGATGCCCAATATACGAAGGAAAACTAAAATCAATATACCTAGATTTCCTACTTGAAAAAATTATAAATAAAATTGCTGGCTGGAAAGTGGACATACTTTCCATGAGTTGTAGAATTTCTCTGATCACCCATGTGTTACAAAGCATAGTCATGCAAAATCTGATGATTACTCACCTTCCAGTGTCAGATAAAAAAAGAATAGAGAAGGAATTGGCCCATTTCTTATGGGGATCAAAAAGTGGCAAAAAAAAGTTTCAATGGAAAAAATGGAAAGATCTTTGTTACCCCTTACAGGAAACAAGCCTCGTCTTTACTGATTTAAACTATTTAGCTAAAGTGTGGGCATGCAAAAGATGGTGAAGGCTCAAAGAAAAAAATAACATATGGGCTGAATTTATGAGAGATAAATATTGTATAGAGGATGATATAAATAGGAATAGAAAAAAGAACAAAGCATCACAAATCTGGCTTCAAATGCTCAATCCAAGGGAATTAGTGGAAAAACATTCTAAACTCACTAAAAATGGCTGGAAATGGACTTTGAGTGTAGACGGAATATTCTCACTTAAAACCATTAAAGAAAAAGTAAGAAGTAGGAAGGTAATGCAACCTTTATTTAAATGGATATGGGATAATGATAATAGTCAAAAGATAAAAACTAATACATTGAAAGTTCTTTCAAATATCATTCCTATAGATGAAAACATAAAAACAAAAGGCATACAACTTGCCTCTAGATGTGAATGTTGTTCACAAAAACTAGAATCGCTTGATCAGCTGTTTCCAAAGGTAATATAGCCATGGAAATCTGGGGAAGACTAGAGTCTGAAATGAGATTAAAGCATGCATGTATTCCTCTTAGAAATAGACTAATTAAATGGAGTAATGCGCATTATCAGCACAACTCACAGAAATGGCTTAAAAATAACATACCTCACATTGCTATCTGGTGTATATAGAAAGCTAAAAATAATAGCAGATATGAAGGGCACAAAATGGACCTTGAAGACATATGGAAAGCAATAACGATTGAAATAAAAATTGCCTCGGAATCTTCCCCACTTGCAGCTCAAAGCCCTCTTCTAGATACTTACACTCTAAAATTCTGGAATCTCACGGTGTCTAAAATCAAACCACTAAAAGTTATAGGAGTTAAGTGGGAAAAACCAGAAAAAGACAGATTAGCCATAAACACTGATGGTAGCTTCGACAGGAACATAAGCCTAGCTGGTGGAGGAGGTGCCTTAAGGGACTCTTGTGGTCACTTAATATTTGTCTTCTCATGTCCCAATAATGCATCAACTGCCCTCCACGTAGAAATATTAGCATTAAGGGATGGACTCAGAATATGTTACTCTAAAGAGCTAACAAATATAGATATACAAATAGATTCTAAAATATTGGTAGACTTAGTGAATAACAAAAGTAGTACGTGGAAATTTGAAGAGGAGTTAGAAAAAATTAACAAATTAATAATATCCTTAGATGCATCACCCACGCACATATATAGAGAAAGCAAATGCCTTAGCAGAAAAATTAGCAAAAGAAGGAAAACTCAAAGAATCCCTTGTATATGAAGAAGACTCTCTTCCAGAGAGATTTAAAGGTATTATAAAACTAGATAAAAAAGAATTCCCATACATCCGAATAGTCAAAAAAGATTGAGAGGATATTATAAGATTTCGTCATCGCTGTGAGTGTTCAAGTTCTTTTGTTCTTATATCAGCACAGGGTAGGTTCCAGATTCGCTCAAGTCTTCCTGGTTCTGAAGGAAGACTTTGTAGAAATGAGTAATTACAATGTGGCGGCATTCTGGATTCCCCCACAAGTATCTCAGTTCTCACTGCAAGTGCGGAATAACACTGCAGAGTAATAATGGCCTGTATACCTGCAGTTTCTTTTTGTTGTATTTTCTTAGCAGCAAGGATATTAAAATAGGAGGAACCGACATGCACACAAGTGCTTGTATCTCCAGTATTATAGATTCAAAGTCTATATGAACTCTGTTCTGATGTGGCCATGTTAAATGGCTTAAGTTTAGGTGTGGTTTGTGTTATAAGGTACTGCAGTGTCTGGGTTATTTTGATATAATTTAGAAGTCCATAAAAGTAGGCTAGATAGTGTACACTATAGAAAGTTGCTGTCCACAATTAGGAGCAACAAAAAGCTGCTATGGAAGTGCTGACAGCAAAAACTATTGGATGCTTGGATTGAAGGAGTCAGAACAGTGAGGAAGAGGTCCAGCAGAAATGGTGGAGGCTGGAAATCTCGTTGTCTCTGTGGCATGTACGCAGGTGATTGGTAGAGGAAGATCAATTATACGGGTGTCCTTGGATGATTTCAGGAGATAGCACCACGTTTAATAGAGCCTTTTCTGGAAAATATAAAGTTAAAGTTACAGCTCTTTATACATAAGCTCAACAAAGTCGTTGGGCAGAATTAAAGGCCCGGCAGGAAGGGAAGTAAGCTAGTTTGAAGATAGGGATTAAATGATAAAGACTCATTTCTCAACTAGCAACAAAGTGCAGGCAGCAAATTTGCTGAAAATCCCAACAGAAACTCAAAAGTGTTCTCTACGTGGATTAGAATGGGCAAATATTTGTCCATGTTTACTTTATTACATTTACAATGACTAATGCTTAGTGTAGGTGAAAAGGGTGTAAAGAGTTACGGGTAGCAAGCAAGTAGGTTGTAAAAATGGTATTCCTCAGCCAAAAGAGAGGTTTATAATTAATAAATAAACTTTCAAAAAAAAAAGAATAATAAAATGAATAAGAAAATAAGAAGAATAATAAAAATAAAAAGTATAAGAAGAATAAGAAGAAAATAAGAAAAAAAGAATAAAAAAAATAAGAAGAATAAGAATAAAAATAAGAAAAAGAAAAAAATAATAATAAGAAGAATAAAAGAATAAGAAAAATAATAAGAATAAGAACAATAAGAACAATAAGATGAATGAGAATAATAAAAAAAATAAGAAGTAAAATAAGAATAAGAATAATAAAATAAAAGGAGAATAAGAAGAATAAAAAGAATAACAAGAATAACAAGAATAATAAGAATATGAAGATTAAGAAGAATAAGAATAATAAGAATAATAATAAGAATTAGAAGAATAATAAGATTAATAATAATAAGAATTATAATAAGAAAAAAAAAGAATAAGAATAATAACATGAGTAACACTAAAAAGAAGAATAAGAGGAATAAGTAAAATTAAAAGAATAAAAAAAAATAAGATGAATAACAAGAATAATAAGAATAAAAAAAATAACAAGAATAAATGAATAAGAAGAATAATATGAATATGAATAATAAAAATAATAAGAAGAATAAGAAGATTAATAAGAATAAGAAGAATGAGAAGGATTAGAAGGATGAGAAGAATAAGGAGAATAAGAAGAATAAAAAGAATTAGAATAAAAAGAAGAATAATAAGAATAAAAAGAATAAGTATAATAAAAAATATAGAATAAGAAGGATAATAAGAATAATAAGAATAATAAGATGAATAAGAAGTATAATCAGAATAAAGAGATATAATAAGATTAAGAATAATAAGAAGAATAAGAAGAATAAGAAGAATAAGAAGAATAATAAGAATAAAAATAATATGTAGAATTAGAAATATATGTAGAATAGGAAGAATAATAAGATTAAAAAAATAAGAAGGATCAAAAGAATTAGAAGAATTAGAAGAATGAGAAGAATAAGAAGAATAAGAATAAGAAGAATATTATTATTATTAAGAATAAAAAGAATAAGAAGAATAAGAAGAATAAAAAAAATAATAAGAAAATCAAAAAAAAAGAATAAGAAGAATAAGAAGAATAAAAAGAATAAGAAAAATTATAAGACTAAGAAGAATAAGAAGAATAAGAAAAATTATAAGACTAAGAAGAATAAGAAAATAAAAAGAATAGGAAGAATAAAAAGAATAAAAAGAATAAGAAGAATAAGAACAATAATACAAAGAAAAGAAATTATTCTAATATGATGAATAGAAAGATTAAGAAGATTAAGAAGAATAAGAAGAATTATAAAAAAAGAATAAGACTAATAAAGAGAATAAAAAGAATAATAAAAAAATAAGAATAAGTACAATAATAAGAATAAGTAAAATAACAAAAATGAGAAGAATAAAAAGAAATAAGAGGAATAAAAAAATTAAGAAGAATAAAAAGAATGAGAAGAATAAGAAGAAAAAAAATATTAGAAGAATATGAAGAAAATGTTGAATCACAATAATAAGAAAAATAAGGCGAATGAGAAGAATAATAAAAATTAGAATAATAATAAGAATAATACAAATAATAAGAATAAGAATAAGAAAAATCCGATGAATAAGAAGAATAAAAAAAATAAGATTAATATCATGAATATGAAGATTCAAAAAATAAGATGAATAAGAAAAATAAGAAGAATAAAAAGAATAAAAAGAATAAGAAGAATAAGAAGTATTAAAAAAATAAGGAAAATAAGATGAATAATAAGATCAATAAATATAAGAAGAATAAGAACAAAATAAGTATAAGAAGAATAATAATAAAAACAAGAATAAGAATAAAAAAAAAGAATATGAAGAAGAAAATGAATAAGAAGAATAAGAAGAATAAAAAGAATAAGAAGAATAAGTAGAATAAAAAAATAAAAAAATAAGGAGATTAAGAAGAATAAGTAGAATAAGAAGAATATGAACAATTAAAAGAATAAGCTGATTAAGCAAAAAATTAAGAATAAGAAGAATAATAAAAATAAATATAAAAGAAAAATAAGAAAAATAAGAAGAATAAAAAGATTAGAAAAATACAAAAGAATAATAATAATATAAGAATAAGAAGAATAAAAAATAAACGAAGAATAAGAAAAATAAGAATAATAGGAAGATTAAGAAGTATAAGAAGAATTATAAGAAAAAAGAGAATACTAAGAAAAAAATAAATAAGGAGTATAAGTAATATTAGAAAAATAATAAGAAGAATAAGAAGAATAAGAATAATAATAAAATATATTTGAATATGAAGAATAAGAACAATGGGAAGAATAAGAACAATAAGAAGAATAAGAAGAATAAGAACAATAAGAAGAATAAGAACAATAAGAAGAATAAGAAGAATAAGAACAATAAGAAGAATAAGAAGAATAAGAAGAATAAAAAAAAGATTAATAAGAAAATTAAATAGAATAAGAAGAATAGGAAGAATAAAAAGAATAAGTATAATAATGAGAAAAAAAATAATAAGAAGAATAAGAAGAATAAGAAGAATAAGAAGAATAAAATGAATATGAAGAATATTAAGAATAAGAATAAAAGAATGAAATTTTCATTTGTGGTTTTTTCAAAAAAATGCTCTCAACTTATAGAGTGAGAAAATCCCTTTTTCTAGAGAGAGAAAATCGCCATTTGAGCTCAAACCTAGCTCCTTTGAAGTGAAAAATGGTGGAAAATGACTTATTATTAAAAAACAAGTCATTTTCCTTGATAACAAAGGAGTCCGCGCCCCCTTCTCGCTCGTTCGGAACAAAAACGGGAACCCCGTTATCGTTTTTTCAACTGATGAGTTACAGAAGCTTGCGGAGCCTTATCAATATATGCTCATTGGAAAATTCTCCCATGGCAGGCCTTGCCCGAGCGACATATAGCTATTCTCTCCTCTTTGAAGCTCACGGGAAGGGTGAAACTCGCCAACTACGACGCGAAACATATGTTTATGTAGTTTTTTACAGTGGATGATTATTATCGTTTATGGCATCGTGGTGTATGGAAAGTTAATGGTTTTCTCATGCGAGTGCTGAAATGGACGAAGGACTTCAGTCCTAAGGTGGAGGCGCCTCTTGCTCTGGTATGGTTCACTTTGCCTAACCTCCCAATACACTTGTTTAATGCGAATTCTCTCCATGCTATAACTTCCTGTTTGGGTAAGCCATTGCTTCGGGATGAGGCTACAGTGGCAATAACTCGGCCAAGCAAGGCCCGAGTATGTGTAGAATGTAACCTCCTCACTCCACTGCCGAAAGAAATCTGGATAGGTGAGGGAGATATTGAGCAGAATATTGGCTTTTGGCAATATGCCATACCCGAAAACATGCCCTCTTATTGTCTAATCTGTAATAGACTTGGGCATGATAAATCTGAATGTAAAATAGGAAGAGAGCCACTAGGTAAATTCAAAGGGAGAGAAGCTATAAGAAGGAAGGTAGAAACATGGATAAGGAGGGAGGAAGTGGCCCCGAAACCTCTAGTTTTAGGAGAAGTAGAAGGGGAGAGTAGGAGAGAGAACGAGAGTTTTTGTTTAGAAATGGAGGGAGATAGAAGCAATAGGGTATTAAGTATGGAGGGAAGTAATGAAGAAGGAAAGGAAGAGAGATGGGAGGTAGTGAAAGCTAGAAGAAAAAGAGCTAGGAAAAATAAACATAGAAGGGTGTTAAAGGAAAAAATAGAAGATTATAGCTGGATAGAGGAGGATCTCCTAGACTTTCCGGATGAAGATTCAGAGGTGTTTAGTTGTCCTCAACTAGGTATAGAGGAAGTTAAGAAAGAGAGTTATTTAGGAGAAGTGAAGGATGATTTAGAAATGTACGATAAAATTGGTGAAAATTTAACTAAATTTCAATCTATGGAAGCCATAAAGAGAATGGCTATGCAACTCGGTAAACTAGAAAAATATAATGTATTATCTCAATCTATTCCTCCCAAGAGTGCGAGAAGTATGAGGAAACATTTAGATAAAAAATATGATTCAAAATGCATAACTAGATTACAATCCAAATTAGGTTTTAATGGATAGATATATATATTGGAATATTAGAGGGGTGGCAAATAACCCTTCGATAAATAGGCTTAAAAATCTGATTAAAACATATAAAATTTCCTTAGTAGTTATAGCAGAACCTACGACACATCAGGATCAAATAATAAAATATAGTAGGATATTAGGGTTTAATAACTCATTTTCTAATTTAAATAGTAAACTCTGGTTAATGTGGCATAATAATCTAGACATTGAAATATTAAAAGACACAGAACAAATAATACACTTTAAAATGAATAAAAATACAGAAGATATAATATCGGTTGTATATGCTAAAAATGATAAAAAAGCTAGGTTGGTTTTATGGGAGGAAATGCGGGATATAGCATCAAAAAACACTCCATGGTTATTAGGAGGAGATTTTAATGTAATTAGAAGTTCTTTAGAGAAGAAGAGAGGAAAAACTGCGAACACAATACCGATGTCTCAATTTAATGAGGCGATCTCTAAATCTAGTTTAATGGAAATAGCTTATACGGGCTCAAATTATACCTGGTGTAACAACTGGGGTAACATAAGGGCAATTTGGGCCAGACTGGATAGGGTAATGTGTAATGCTATGTGGGCAGCCTCGCATGGGTCTACATCGCTTAGGCATTTAAGCAGAACCTGTTCAGATCACTCTCCACTTTTTATAACAATTCACCATAATAAAAGGAGCACGAGAAGCTTTAAATTTCAAAATATGTGAGGAAAGCATCCAGAATTTGAAAAATTGGTGAAAGAATCTTGGTCAGAGCCAACACAGGGTAAACCGATGCAGGTTCTAATATCCAAGTTAAATAGACTTAAAAAACATTTAAAATCATGGAATAAGAAAGTTTTTGGGAATATAAATCTGAAAATAAAACAAGCAGAAGAGAAGGTAGAAAAATTAGAAATTGAATATGATAATAAAAATGATGATAAGATTATACAAGAATTAAATA
The DNA here is from genome assembly GCA_029783825.1 of Sapria himalayana. NCBI lineage: Eukaryota > Viridiplantae > Streptophyta > Magnoliopsida > Malpighiales > Rafflesiaceae > Sapria > Sapria himalayana. The sequence continues at coordinate 439,511 of JAREIK010002076.1, read as the reverse complement.
AGGCTAAAGCTGAATTGAGTTTAAAATTACACAATGAGGAGGTATACTGGAAACAACGAGCAAAAATTAAATGGTTAAAAGAAGGCGATAGAAACACTAAATTTTTTCATAATATGAGTAAAATAAAAACTCAGAAAAATAGAATTAAAGCTTTAAAAAACACGGAAGGAAAATGGATAGAAGAAGACAAGCAAATTGGAACTCTCTTTGAGGATTTTTTTAAATCACACTTAGGTGGGCATGTGTCTCACGAATGGAACTCCTTAATACAGGATATCAGGGCTTCCATTACACAAGATCAGAATCAAATGATGGAAAATATACCAGAGGAGGAAGAGGTAAAAAATGCAGTTTTTAATCTTGATAAAGACAGTGCAGCGGGCCCAGACGGCTGGAATAACTATTTTTATCAGCTAAATTGGCCCATTATTAAACATGATCTAGTTTTAGCAATTGCCAGCTTTTTCGCCGGTGCAGATATCCCTAAAGCCTGGGAAAACTCATACATAGTTCTTATTCCTAAAAAAGGCGCCCCACAGATATGTGAGGATTTTAGGCCAATAAGCTTGTATAATGTGATTTATAAGATTTTAGCCAAAATAATTCAGAACAGGTTAAGTAATATTTTGTCATTAATAATCTCACAAGAACAAACAGGTTTTGTTAAAAATAGACTAATGATTGAAAATATTAGGTTAGCATCAGAAATGATGAAAGACATTTCAGCTAAAACAAGAGGGCACAATCTAGCTATTAAGCTGGATTTGTCCAAAGCATTTGACAGGGTTGAATGGGATGTACTTTGCTTTGCACTGAGAAAATATGGTTTCTCCGAATTATGCATAGATTTAATTTATAGATGTGTTTCGAATGTTTGGGTTAGAATTATTATAAATGGAAATATAGGTGAAGAATTCAAACCAAAAAGAAGTCTAAGGCAGGGAGACCCCTTATCCCCCTTACTATTTGATATATATCTCGAATTGCTTATTCTTAATTTAAATAAAAGAATGTCGGAAGGAAAAATTTTACCTTTTAGACAACCTAAAAACACTCCGAGAATAGGTTGTTTGGCCTATGTTGATGATTTAATAATTTTCACAAATGCAAGTAAAGGATCTATAATATACCTTATAGAATTACTACAATTATTTGAATTATAAATAGGTCAGGTTGTAAATAAAAAGAAGTGCCAGTTTATACTGTGAAAAGAAGCTTCGGAGAAAGATATAAACAAAATTAAAAATATAACTAGTTTCACTCAAAATAAGGGAGCTTTAATTTATTTAAGCTCCCCAATATTTGAAGGGAAATTGAGAGAGGAATATTTAGCACCGCTGCAAGAAAAAATGAGAAAGAAAATAGCATGTTGGAAAGAGGACTTATTAGGATTTGGGGGACGGATTACATTAATTTCGCACGTGCTTCAAAGCACGCTGGTTCATATCCTATCCGTTATACACCCTCCGAAGAAATTCACAAATAAAATAGAAATGGAAATTACAAATTTTCTATGGGGCAAAAAAGATGGGAAGAATAAAATTCATTGGAAAAATTGGGGAGATATTTGTTATCCAAAAGAAGAGGCAGGTTTAGGAATAATCTCTCTACAAGATATGGCCACCGCATGGGACTGCAAAGGATGGTGGAGGTTGAAGGAAAATGATAGTCTTTGGGCAAAATATATGAGGGCAATATATTTAGAAAAGCGGCTTAAGAAAGTTTCAAATAATTGGAAAGCCTTGGAAAAACAAAAGGAAAAAGTAGAATCTCATTCAATATTAAAAAAGAGTGGCTAGAAATGGATCCTAATACCACAATGGTAATTTTAAACTTAAATCGGTAAAGGAATTAATTAGAAAAAAAAAGCCCGTTCAATCTATATCTAAATGGGTCTGGAAGGCAGGTATCCCACAGAAAATGTTCTCGCTAGCATGGAAAGTAACAGCAAATGCAATACCTGTGGATACTAATGTTCAAAGAAAAGGCATTAAAATGGTGTCTAGATGTGAATGCTGCTTAGAGGAAGAAGAATCTATGGATCACCTATTTTCGAAAGGTAAAATTGCCACACAGGTCTGGAAGAAATTTGATGAAACAAAGCAAATTGTTAAAAGAGAAGACGGTTTAATGGAACGAATTAAAACATGGGAAAAAGTAATTTCTACTAATCCTACTAGAATTTGGCTTAATATGTACTTACCACATGTAATAATATGGTGTATATGGAAGGCTCGAAATAGGAGTAGATTTGAATGAAAGAAAATGGACACAAATGAAATATCACAAGAAATTAGGCAGGAAGTAAGTAACATATCAAATTTTAATCCTGTAATTTTAAATAAAATAGACACAGAAAAGAAAGCAGAACGGGAATGGTTCCTAAATATAAAAATAAATAAACAATATTGGGTGAAAAGTATCTCTTGGCACAAACCTCTGGAAGGAAAACTCTCCTTAAAAACAGATGGAAGCTTTAATAGGGACACAGGAATAGTGGGGGGAGGTCGGTTAATAAGGGATTCTACAGGGACTGTTATGAAAGCTTTCACTACAGTTAGTGTAGCAGCCTCGGCTCTACAATCAGAAATCAGAGCATTAAATATAGGTTTAAGTGTTTGTAAAAAATTAGACTATAAGAATATTAAAATACAGGTAGATTCACTGTTATTAGTTAATTTAGTAACAAAGAAAATATCTCGTTGGAAATATGAAGAGGAATTAGAAATTATATTGAATTTCATAGAAGAACTGAATGCATCAATATTACATATATATAGGGAGCTAAACACCCCGGCAGACAATCTTGCCAGGATAGGATCGCAAAAAGGAGAAGCAGAATATGATGAGGTTACTCTGCCGATAAAAATAAAAGGACTAGTGGAACTAGACAAGAATGCAATTCCCTATGTAAGAGTTAGAAAGGGTAAAAAGTGAGAGGTAGTTAAAATATTAATAGATTATATAGGTATAATAGAAGAAGAAAGGTTAATGGTAAAGAATGGGGTTATCTTGGGAAATATGGTATATATGTACTTGTTTTTCTTAGCAGCACAGTTTACTCAAAGCTTCAAAGGAATCATTGGGAGCCAAGAGTTGTTGACACACGCATTCTAAACCTCATTTTGCTCTATTACTTTGTTTATTGTATGTTTAAAAGTTTTGTTTATGCTTATGGGAACAATGTTGCAAGGTCATGTGTTAATTAATTAGTTAAGATGCTAGAACATTAGATAGTTGGGGTATAGAATAGGTCTTGCTGCCATTAAAGAAGCAAATTTTAGATTTGCTAAGGTTCAATGAGGTTACAGCAATGAAGCGGTTATGGGGGACAAAATGGAGCATAAAGTTGCTGGGATACAGCAATTAATTCCAGGTATAAATGGAAACATATACTATGCTGGAATGTATTTTTTGATGCAGGAATATTAGAGAGTTTAAAGTTAAACAAAAGGAGGAGCACGTGAAGGCCATCTTACATTTTTACAAGGTAGAGAACACACAAAAGAAACCTCTTGGATGCACTACTGGAACAAAGTAAAGGCTGGAAAAATGTCTATTAAAAGAAAAATATAGATTGAACATCTAAACCATAAAAAAGACAATTAATTAAGTGTCCGTATATATAAGATTTCTTTAGATTTGAATTTTATTGCTTAAGTAAAGCTAGTTAGGATTGAGTCAAGGGTGTAAGGGGATTAAAGGGTAGATGCTAGTTTGTAAAAATGGTATTCCTCCACCAAAAGAGATGGCTATAATTAATAAACACCCTTTAAAAAAAAGATAATATGAAGAATAAGAATAATAAGAAAAATAAGAATCATAAAAAGAATACAAAAAATAAGTAAAAAAAAAATAAGTAGAATAATAAGAAAAAGTACAATAAGAAGAATAATAAGAATAAGTATAATAAGAAGAATATGAAGAATATGAAAAAAATATAATAAGAAGAATATGAAAAATAAGAAGAATAAGAAAAATAAGAAGAATAAGAAGAAATATATGAAAAAGAAGAAAAATAAGAATAAAAAGATTAAGAAGAATAAGAATAATAATAAAAAGAAGAATAATGGTAAGAATAATAAGAATAAGAAGAATAAAAAGAATAAGAAGAATAAAAATAATAAAAAGAATAAGAAGAATAAAAATAATAAAAAGAATAAGAAGAATAAGAAGAAAAAAAAGAATAAACAAGATATGAAGATGAAGAATAATAAGAAAAATATGAAGAATAAAAAGAATAAGAATAAAAAGAAGAAAAAGAAAATCAGAAGAATAAAATGAATAACAAGAATAAGAAGAATAAAATGAATAACAAGAATAAGAAGAATAAGATAATATGAAGAATAAGAATAATAAGAAAAATAAGAATAATAAAAAGAATATGAAAAATAAGTATAAAAATAATAATAAGAAGAATAAGAAGAAAAAGTACAATAAGAAGAATAATAAGAATAAGTATAATAAGAAGAATAAGAAAAAATATATGAAAAAGAAGAAAAATAAGAATAAAAAGATTAAGAAGAATAAGAATTATAATAAAAAGAAGAATAATGGTAAGAATAATAAGAATAAGAAGAATAAGAAGAATACAAAGAATAAGAAGAATAAAAATAATAAAAAGAATAAGAAGAATAAGAAGAAAAAAAAGAATAAACAAAATATGAAGATGAATAAGAATAAGAAGAATAAGAAAAATATGAAGAATAAGAAGAATAAGAAAAAAAAGAAGAAAAAGAAAATAAGAAGAATAAAATGTATAATAAGAATAAGAAGAATAAGATGAATAATATGAATAACAAGAATAAGAAGAAAAAGAATAATAAGAAGTATAAGATAATATGAAGAATAAGAATAATAAGAAAAATAAGAATAATAAAAAGAATACAAAAAATAAGTATAAAAAAAATAATAAGAAGAATAAGAAGAAAAATTATAATAAGAAGAATAATAAGAATAAGTATAATAAGAAGACACTACAACAAAAATGATAATTAATGATGCTTAAAAAGCATCATTATATATATATAATTTCGCTTATCGATAGTGTCATCCGCTAGCGTGACATAAAAAGTCTATACATATAATGTCGTTTTTTTGCAGTGTCGTTGAATCATACCTTGATGCTAAAATAAAGAGTCATTTTTATTAACAATGACGCTTTATTTTAGCGTCAAGGTATGATTCAACTACACTGAAAAAAACATCATTATATGTTGTAGCTATCGTAAATTTTTTAATACTATGATGCTTAGTAAAAGCGTCAAGGAAGATTATGATTTAAATAAATTTAAATTTAATAATTATTATAAATATATTTTCACCTATTATTGTAATACTGCATGCACATAAGAACAATATTCTTTACAATCCATACCAAGAATACAGTTTTCAAGTACAATGGGAACTTGGACTTCTTACAAATCATAAAAAAATATAACACAATTTCAACATTCATTTCTTAAATTCAATTCAAAATTTTTGATATATGCAACCCAATTGTGCCTTATCTCCATAAAACTGGTTCCTGCTAGCTTGATAAAGATGAGAGTTAATTTCCAAATAAGGTAACCTGCATACAAAAAGTTGAACAATAAATACTTACACTTGCAGAAAAAATATATATTATAGAGCATTGGAAAAAAAACAGGAATGGTAACAACATATCATAAAAATAATTTATATAACAATTGACATATACGATTAAACAAATTTAACAACAACAAAAATAGAGTTAGTAGTAATTGATAAAATATAAAGCAGGAGATTTATCAATTATGGCATAAAATTTTTGATGATGTATGTTTTTTAAAGTGAAGATTTCTTTGAGCCCTGCATTAAGAAAAAAAAATTTTGTTACCAATAAATGCTTCATTATATAATAAAAAGGGGAAAACTTACATATTAACAATGTCTTTAAGATCATCTGAAGGTTGATGATGCAAGGAATCAAGGTAATAAGTGATCAAAGTCATTATGTCAAGTACCACCAATACCCAATGACAACTACAAAATTAACATTAGTGTAACAACATAACATTTATAATTTGATAAATATGCATACTTATAATCTTACTTATGTTAAATAACTTACCCTGGGTTATATGGAATAAAAACAAAATCTGCATTATTTGCATTCATCAACCGATTAGCTATAACACTTGATCTATTTTTCTTGCTTGCTTCTCCCAATCCAGCTTTGGAAACCAAGGTTGGATTTACAAAAATTAATCGCTTTGCCTCTTTAGCATCAACCATCTTTGTATGCAAGTGTCTGATTTAATTTCACATAATATTTAAAAATTTTAATATTTTAATTTAACTAATATTAAATACAATTCTCATTATGAAAAATTAAAGCATAAATAAGTTAGTTAAAATATATGAAAAACATATTAAATATTTCTTTTACCATATATAGAATATAAGGCAATTAGATGATACCTTTGTTGATGATATTATGATATTCATATCTTCTTTCAAAGGAAGGTCTTAAATGACTGTCCAAAAACATCCTCTATTAAAATTGTGGGATAAATAACAATTTGACAGTCACCATCTTATTATGATACTTAGAAAAAAATTAACACTCAAGAATATTCAATGAATCAAAAATCATTTATAAATATTAGGGTTATCAAGAAAAATATATTTAGCCACCCAAAATATTATCATGTTCCATTATGGAATAGATTCGCATTTTGGAATATTATCAATCAATTAGTTAATTTTTGGTTATAACTTTAGGTGCTAATGAGACGAGACAACTCACAAGCTACTCGGACTCAACTCAATTAAAATTCTATCAAAACTTAACTCGTGTAAGATCAATTCATGTTCGAGCATGACTAAAAATGTTAACTAGTTTAGTCTACAAACTAGTAATTCGACTCAAATAGATCACAACTCAAAAATTTTTGTATATAAAATTTTAATTTTTTTTTTATTTATATCTCTATTTTAGGAGATGAAATATATAATATATCTCTATTTTTTTTATTCTTAAAAATCATACATTTTTATTATTTATGTAGTTATAAATATATTTATTTTTAAAATATTTAATTTTCTCTAAAGAAAAGATTTAATAAAATAGGATATTATTCTATAAATTATATTAATAAATTAATATTATAATGAATATATAAAAACTATTATTATAATTTATATCCAAATTATAAATTAGTCATTATACATTTTTATATAAATCTTAAATAGTTTTCAGCTTACTTTTTATTTTATCTAAGCTTTGTGTTCTAACCTTAACAACTAAGTTTAGGAGAATTGTATAATTTTTTTACCAAACCAAACAAAATCCAATGTTGGATTCCACCCACTTACAATATTCAATGGAATGGTTGCATAGTTGTTGCATTAAAGAAAGCATGGTTCGAGGTGGGTCATGTGTCAGAAGGAAAATCACATGCCCACCCTTATCACACCCAACCCATGATATTTTTTGTAGCTATCATGTATGCTCAAATCACAGTCTCACAAGCACCACCCCAATACCCAACATGACCCATGTCAAGCATAAGACTCGAACCAAATTTAGTCTAGACGGCTAGTAAGTTGGATCAAGCTATGCTACAGATACACAACGAACAAGAGCCACTCCATCATCCCTCCATTATCAACATCTAACACTACAATTTAATCATCAAAGCATACATTTTTCCTTGAAACTAACTATTCTAGTAGTTTTTTAGACGTGTTTAAACCATCACTAATGTATAAAAATTTGTCATTACATCTACCCAGAGGTTGCTAAGGGAGATTGGGTAAAGGGTGAAAAAAAACTATTCTTGCAGTTTTTAGTTCATCATGATAGTAATTTTCCATGAACAAACAAGGTATTGTCAAATAAAATGCTAAGCTAGGAAAGATGAGACAATGTTAAGGAAAAGGGTACTTGGAATGATGAAGCTTTCAGAAACAGTAAATCAGGAGGTATCCACTAAGTGAAGCTACTAAATTTAATAAAAACATTGCAGAGTCTACCCAAAATACACTAATAAATAAAATTTCACAGCACACTCCAAACAGGCTACATACAAGGCTTCTTATACAAAGAGACAAACATCTACTTGATGCATTTGAAGCTTAAAAATAAAAACTTTTAAAGATTACCAATAGGATGGGTATGGTATACTGCTACTCCTATCATAGCTTCCGGACCTTAACTGGCAGCCAGACCCAAGTGGCGACCCAGAAAGTCTCTGACCCAAATCATAAGAAATGCCAGAGAAAGATAACCCATATGCATTGGGGTGGTTCATGCTATTAGGGAAGGTTAGCACTGAATAAAATCAAAAAGTATACAGCACAAGAGATGCTGAAGAAAATAGACCCAAAAAGGAATCACAACTCATGAAAGTTCTAGAAGTATAGTACCTCCTGAATAACAACGGGGAGAAGAATAGGATGATCCCCTACATGACTCAAACAATCGCTTGGATTGAAGTGAGTTTTCACTTCCACTCAGCAGCAAAGGATAATTCATTGGGATTCCAGATGAATTTGGGGAAGAAAAAATCATATTACAGATGTTCTGTAGTTTATATTGCCCAGAAATCTGTACAAAGAAAAGTTTTGCTAGTTTAATTCATAACAGGCAAAATCATGCCCAATGGGCAGTAGGAGAAACTACAGGAAGTACAACAACTAGATCCAGCAGAAAAGATAAATTCACATACAGCCAAATGCTTGTAGAAAATAATCGACACACATAAAAATTTAGGGTACGATCATAGATAACCACTAGACCAGAGAAAAGCTTGACAGCATAGTTTACAATCTCACGAGTTTCATATTCTGCAAAAGCATATCCTTTGAATTTGTCACTCTTCTTTTCCCGAGCAAAGTGCAACTTCAGAACTCTCCCAGCTTGAATTAAAATATCATACAAAACCCTATCGCTCACCCTCTCATCCAAATTCCCTGAAAAAATTATCACAATATATAATATAAAGATGTTCCGTGAATACTTAGAGAATCAAGATATTGGATGCTTAGAGAAATAAGATAATTATGGAAGAAGAATTTTGTCGAGCAGTTGGTGAGCAGAAAATATGGAGCTTGCTCTTTTCTGTCCGTTACATTCATGATCAAATTAGCCTTCAAATAGGCATTAAAGATAAATTGAAAAACATCCCACTATGTGGGAGAACACACTCACTAACTTTACAAAATAAACTACAACAACTTAAGAGAAAAATAAGGAAAAAACTAAGTATAAGTCAACAACTGAAATGGGTAAAGAGTGGGTAGTTAATGGTGTTTTGTTTAAAGTTGTACTGACAAGAACGTAACCAAAACAATGTTGAGATGTGGTAGTGGTTCATGTAATGGACTAAGTATGCTGACAACTACTTATTGCCAATAGGTTAACCTCGTCAATTCTAGTGATTCAATGCACTATTTTTTGATAAAAATTAAAAGTATGGAAGAGTAGATACAATTAGAAACTTAATGGGGAAACTTATAGGATGCTGCAAATATGACCAATGATATCGGAGACGCAAGCTTGAAGCCGAGCTATTGGAAATGGCCGAACGTGATGAAGAAGACGCGCAAGTCTTTCTAGCGATCGATTCTTCATTATATTAAATTAAGTTAAAAATAATATTAAATTAATCACATAATTTTATTAAATCACCTTATATTTACATTATATTTTTATTTCTCTTAGGGATAAATTAAATATTAACAAATTAATTTTAAAATTAAATATTATTACTTATTTTATAAATAAAAAACTTAATTTTGAATGTAAAAATATTTAAATATTTTAAAATTTTATCATAAGTTTCTAATTATTTTTAATAAATAATTTTCAACTAAAATTTGATAATTTTTTTTATTATTATAGAGTAAAAATAAAAATATTATTAATTATTTAGAAAAATAAATAAGAAATTAGTTATAAATCAATAAATTCAAAATTAAATTTTTCATATCCACGACACTAATAAAAGTGACAAGGTTTTTAATTTTCAGCACATTATTCCTTGGAAATTTTTAAGGAGGTAAGAAATTTTTCTAACCTATTAGTCTTAATAATGACACATCTAGTAAGTGTATTAATGTATACTTACAAATATAATAATGACATTTTATAAAATAGTCAAAATATAAAGTGTCATTAATATTAAGTTTTGTTGTAGTAACAATGACACCTCTAGTAAGTGTCATAAAAACTTAATACATTTTTCAAATAATGATGCTTTTAGAAAAGTGTCATTAAATGACTAATTACGAATAGTATAATGACATTTTCTGAAAGCATCAAGATATAAAGCATCATTAATTTACAGTTTTGTTGTAGTGAGAATAAGAAGAATATGAAAAAAAAAAGAATAAGAAAAATAAGAAAAATAAGAAGAATAAGAAGAATAAGAAAAATGAAAAGAATAAGAAGAATAAGAAAAATGAAAAGAATAAGAATAATTAAAAGCATAAGAAGAATAAGAAAAATAATAAATATAAGAAGAATAATAAGAAAAGAAGAATAAGAATAAAATAAGAAAAATAAGAAAAATAAGAAGAATAAAAAAATAAGAATAAAAAAATAAGAAGAATAAAAAAATAAGAAGAATAAAATGAATAAGAAGAATAAAACAAATAAGAATAATAAAAAAATGAAGAAAAATAAGCAGAATAAGAAGATAAACAAGAATAACACGAAAATGAAGAATAAGAATAAGAAAAAGAATAAAAATGAAGAAATATTAAAAAGAATAAAAAGAGTCCGAAGATTAAGAAGAATAAAAAGAATAAGATGGATAAGAAGAAAAAGGAGAATTGGTAGAATAACAAGAATAAGAAGAATAAATAAAATATTAAGAATAAGAAGAATACAAAGAATAAGAAGAATAAGAAAAATACGAAGAATAAGAAGATTAAGATGAATAAGATGAATACGAACTCTAAGAAGATTAATAATAAGAATAAGATAAAAAGTGGAATAAGAATACTAAGAATATGAAGAAAAAGAATAATAAGAATAATAAGAAGAATAATAAAAATAAATGAAAAATAAGAAGAAAAATAAAAAGAAAAAAAAGAAAAAAAACCAATGATAAAAAGAATAAGAATAATAAGAATAATAAGAATAATAAAAAAATAAGAAAAATAAAAAGAATAAAAAAAATAAGAAGAATACAAAAAAAAGAAGAATTAGAAGAATAAAAAGAATAAAAATAATAAGAAAAATTACAATCATATGAACATAAGAACAATAAAAAAAATAATAAAAAATAAGAATATTATAAAAATTTGAAGAAAAAGAAGAAAAATTATATTAATTATAATAATAATAAGAATAAAATGAATAAGAAAAATAAGAAGAATAAGAAGAATAGGAATAATAAGAATAATAAGAATAATAAGAATAATAATAAGAATAAGAAGAATAAGAAGAATAAGAAGAATAAGAAGTAATAGAAGAAATAGAAGAAATAGAAGAAATAGAAGAAATAGAAGAAAAATAAGAATAAGATAAATAAGAAGATTAATAATAATGAAAAGAATAAGAAGAAGAATAAATTTAAGAAGAATATGAAGAATAAGAAGAATAAAAATAATAAGAAGAATACCAAGAATAAAAAGAATAAGAAGAATAAGAAGAATAAGAAGAATAAGAAGAATAAGAAGAATAAGAAGAATAAGAAGAATAAGAAGAATAAGAAGAATAAGAAGAATTAGAAGAATTAGAAGAATTAGAAGAATAAGAAGAATTAGAAGAATAAGAAGAATAAGAAGAATTAGAAGAATAAGAAGAATAAGAAGAATAAGAAGAATAAGAAGAATAAGAAGAATAAATATAATGAGAAGAAAAAAGTATAAGAAAAAAAGAATAATAAGAAGGATAAAAAGTATAAGAAGAATAAGAAGAATAATAAGAATAAGAAGAATAAGAAGAATAAGAAGAATAAGAATAATAAGAAGAATAAGAAGAATAAAAATATAAAAAATATTAGAAGAATAAGAAGAAAAAAAAATAAGAAGAATAAGAAGAATAAGAAGTATAAGAAGTATAAGAAGAGTAAGAAAAATAAAAATAAAAAGAAGAATAAAAAGAAAGAGAAGACCAAGAAGATATAGAAGAATAATTAGAATAACAAGAATAACACAAAATTGGAGAATAAAAAGAATAAGAATAATAAGAAAAATAAAAAGAATAAACAGAATAAAAAGAATAAAAAGAATAAAAATAATAAAAATAATAAAAAAATTAAAAAAATAAAAAGAATTAGAAGAATAATAAGATTAAAAAATATAAAATGAATCAGAAGAATAAGAAAATAAGAAGAAGAAGAAGAATAATAATAATAATAATAATAATAATAATAAAATAAAAAGAATTAGAATAATTAGAAAAATAAAAAAATAAGAAGAATAAGAAGTATAATAATAATAAGAAGAATAAGATGAATAGAAAGTATAAGAAGAATAAGAAGAATAAGAAGAAGAAGAAGAATAATAATAATAATAATTATTATTATTATTAGAAGAATAAGAAGAATAATAAGAATAATAAGAATAAGAATAATAAGAAGAATAAGAAGAATAAAAAGAATAAGAAGAAAACGAAGTTAAAAAGAATAAAAGAATAATAAAAATAAGTAGAATAATAAAGAATAAGAAAAATTTGAAGATTAAGAAGAATTAAAAAAAGAAAAATAAGCAGAATTAACAGAATAAGAAGAATTAGTATAAACGGAAGAAAAAGAAGAATAAGAGGAATAAGATAATAATAAGAATACTAAGAATTAGAAGAATAAAAAGATTAATAAGAATAAGAAGAATAATAAGAATAAAAAAATAAGAAAAATAAAAATAATAAGAAGAATAAGAGGAATAAGAAGAATAAGAAGATTAAGAAGAATAATACAAATATGAAAAATAATAAGAATAAGATGAAAAATAAGAAAGGGAATAATAAGAAGAATAAAAAGAATAAAAAGATTTAGAAGAATAAAAATAATATAAAAAAATAAGAATAAGATGAATAAGAAGAATAAAAAGAATAAGAAAAATAATAAAAATAAAAATTATAAAAAGATTAAGAAGAATAAGAAGAATAAAAAGAATAAGAAAAATAATAAAAATAAAAATTATAAAAAGATTAAGAAGAATAAGAAGAATAATAAAAATAAGAAGAATAAAAGGAATAAGAAGAATTAGAATAATAAGAAGAATAAAAATAATAAATAGAATAAGAAAAATAAAAAGAATAAGAAGAATAAAAAAATATGAATAATAAGAAGAATAAGAAATACAAGAAATACAAGAAATACAAGAAATATATGAAATATAAAAAGAATAAGAAGAATATGAATAAAATAAGAAAAAAAAGAAGAATCAGAAGAATAAGAAGAATAATAAGAATGACAAGAATTAAAAAAATAAGAAGAATAAAAAGAATAAGAAAAATAATAAGAATAAGAAGAATTAAGAGAAGAAAAATAATAAAAAGACTAAGAAAAGTAAGAAGATTAAGTAGAATAAAAAGAATAAATAGAATAGGAAGAATAAGAATAAAAGGAAGAATAATAAGAATAAGAATAATAAGAAGAATAAGAAGAAATAGAAGATTAAAAAAATAATAATATTAAAAAATATATAAAGAATAAGAAGAGTAAGAATAATAAGAAAAATAAGAAGAATAAAAAGAAAAAGATGGATATGAAAAAAAAGAAGAATAATAAGAATAAGAATAATTAGAATAATTAGAAGAATTAGAAGAATTAGAATAATTAGAAGAATAAGAAGATTGAGAATAATAAGAATAATAATAATAATAAGAATAAGAAGAATAAAAAGAATATGAAGAATAAGAAGAATAAAATGAAAATAAAGAAAAGAAATATTAAGAAGAATAAGAAGAATAAAAAGAATAAGAAGTATAAGTAGTAAAATAAAAATAAGAAGAATAATAAGAATAATAAGAATAAGAATAATAAGAAAATTGAAAAAAAAAGAATCGGAAGAATAAGAACAATAAAAATAATAAGAATATTAAGGTCAATATGAAAAAAAAATAAGAAGAATGAGAAGAATAAAAAAGAATAAGAAGTATAAGTAGAATAAGAAGAATAATAAGAATGATAAGATTAATAAGAATAAGAAGAATTAGAAGAATTTGAAAAATAAGAAGAATGAGAAGAATAAGAGGAATTAGATGAATAAGATGAAAGGAAGAATAATAAGAATAAGAAGAATAAGAAGAATATGAATACTAAGAAGAATAAGAAGAATAACAAGAATAAGCAGAATAAGTAGAATAAGAAGAATAATAAGAATAAGAATAATAAGAAGAATAAGAGGAATATTAAGAATAATACGAATAAGAAGAATAAAAAGAATAAGAATATTAAAAAGAAATAGAATAATAATAAGAATAACAAGAATAACCCGAAAATGGAAAAAAATAAGAATAAAAACAATAAAAAAAATTAAAAGAATAAGAAGAATAATAAGATTTAGAAGAATAAAATGAATAAGTAAAATAAGAAGAATAAGTTGAATAATAAGAATAAGAAAAATAAGAAGAATTTGAAAAATAAGAATAATAAGAAGAATAAGAAGAAGAATAAGAAGAATAAAAAAAATATGAAGAATAAGAAGAATAGGATGAATATAAAGAATAAGAAGAATAAGGAGAATAAGATGAATAAGAAAAATAAGAATAATAATAATAAATAGAATAATAAGAAGAATAAGAAGAATAGGAAGAATAAGAAGAATATGAAGAATATGAAGAATAAGTAGATTAAAAAGAATAAGAATATTAAAAAAATATGAAGAATACAATGGATACAAAAATAAGAAGAATAAGAATTAGATGAAAAAGAAGACTAAAAGTATAAAAGAATAATAAGTATAAGTAGAATAATAAGAATAAGTAGAATAATAAGAATAAGAAGAATTAGAAGAATTTGAAGTTTTTATAGAAGAATTAAAAGAAAAAGAAAAATAAGAATAACAATAAGAATAAGTAGAATAAGTAGAAAAGGAAGATTAAGAAGAATACAAAAATAAGAAGAATAAGAAGAATAAAAAAATAATAAGAATAAGAAGAATAAGAATAATAAAAAAAAAAGAATAAGAAGAATAATAAAAATAATAAGAATAAGAAGAATAATAAGAATAATAAGAATAATAAGAATAAGAAGAATAATAAGAATAATAAGAATAAGAAGAATAAGAAGAATAAGAAAATAATATGAATAATAATAATTCGAAGAATTAGAAGAAAAGGAAGAATAAGAAAAATAATAAGAATAAGAAGAATAATAAGTATAATAAGAAGAAGAAGAATAATAATAATAATAATAATAATATGAGGAATTATAAAAATATGATGAAAAAGAAAAAAGAGAAATAAAAAGAATAAAAAGAATAATAATATTTAAAAGAATAAAAATAATAAAAATAATAAGAATAATATGAATAATAATAATAATAATATGAATATGAAGAATAAAAAGAATAAGAAGAATAATAAGAATAAAAAGAATAAGAAGATTAATAAGAATTAGAATAAAAAGAAGAATAAAATGATTAAGAAGAATAAAATGATTAAGAAGAATAAGAAGAATCAGAATATTAATGAGAATTAGAATAAAAAGAAGAATTAGAAGAATAAGAAGAATAAAAAGAATATGAATAATAAGCAGAATAAGAAGAATAAAAATAATAATAAGAATAAGTAGATAAAAAACATTAAAAAGAATAAAATAATAAGAAGAATAAGAAGAATATGAAGAATAAGAAGACTAAGAAGAATAATTGCAATAAGAAGAATAATATTAATATGTTAAATTGGAAGAATAAGAACAAAAAAAAAGAATAAGAAGAATAATGGGAATAATAAGTATAAGAAGAATAAGAATAATAAGAATAATAATAAGAGTAATAAAAATAAGAATATAAGAAGAATAAGAAGAATAAGAAGAATAAGAAGAAAAAGAAGAATAAGAAGAAAAAGAAGAATAATAAGAATACGAAGAATAATAAGAATACGAAGAATAACAAGAAAAAGAATAATAAGAATAATAAGAATAATAAGAATAATAAGAATAATAATAATAGTAATTAAAATAAGAGAAATAAGAATAATAATAAGAGTAATAAGAATAATAAAAATAAGAAGAAAAAGAAGAATAAGAATAAGAAGAAAAATAAGAAGAATTAGAAGAATAAAAAGAATAAGAAGAATAAGATTAATAAGAAGAATAAGAAGAATAAGAGGAATAAGAAGAGTCTATCTAGGATGGTGGTTGGGGTTTGTTTTCTCTCGGGATTGGGTCTTAATTTACAACAAGGAGGGATCATGATTAAAGGGAAAGCAGAACAATCGCAGGCGAGGAACAATATGAGGAAAGCGGGAGAAGAGCTTAAAAAGAATATTAAAAAGAATGGCACAAGTTGAATTTTTTAAGATGGCAAGCTCATACCCTGATTCAAAATCTAGCATTACGCATTAGCTATATTATCTTTGGAAATCAACTTAGGCTATTTTTTGCCAAAAAAAAAAAGAATAAGATGAATAAGATGAATAAGATGAATAAAAAGATTAAGATGAATAAGATGAATAAGAAGAATAATATGAATAATTAAAATATGAAGAATAAACTAGGAAATCCTACACCTCTAAGATCTAGAGAGTGAAAGTTGGAATTTTATAAATAAAAAGCTTTATTTTGTGGATAAAAGTGGTGGTTATGAGCTTAAAATTGAAGAAATTGATTATCTTATACATAAGAAATCATTTTCTAACTCATATCATTTTTCCACCCCTCCTAACAAATAATTCTCCGATAAAAATTGTGAGCCTACAATTTTCTTCTCCCCTGAAGAAATTGCAAATCTCTCGGAAGTTCAAAAATTATCACTCATTGGTAATTTCTCCCACGGGCACTGGCGCATTAATGAAATACGAAACAATTTTTCTTCCCTAAATCTCAAAGGCCTGGTCAAGGTGGGATCTATCGACAACAAACATATACTATTGCAATTTTTTACACAGGAGCACCACCTTCTTGTGTGGATGAAAGATAACTAGAATATCTATATTTTCCCCTTGAGAAAATTCAACACGAAGGAAGAAAACCCTCTCTACTCGGTATGGTTTCTCTTGCCTCAACTACCCATCCCTTTTTTCAATATACTCTCTCTCTTCTCCATCTCTAAAATTATTGGTTATCCTCTATTGATGGATGGGGCCGTTGCTACTCTTACTAGACCAAGTGAGGCAAGGGTTTGCATTAAGGTTCACATACAAGCTCCTATCCCGCAAATGATATAAATTGGGCAGAACAAAGAAATAGGCTACTGGCAATTTATCATCACTGAACACCTCCATAGCTAATGTGGGTATTGTAAAAAAATGGGCTATTCGACAGAGGAATGATTGGCTCAATCTTGGGATAAACCGAACACTTAGAACCTGGGCAGAAAATAGGAGATATGGGTATACAGACCCATAGAAAACAAATGAAAATCAATGAGGAAGGATGGATAATCAATCTGAAACTCCTAATAATTATGCTACAATAACATAAGCTCTTCCCTTATTAACGGAAACTACTAATAACAATTCTGTTCAAGAAACAGAAGCAGAAAAATTTAGAACTATAATGGAAAAAATTAAAGGTTATTAGAACCAGCAAACCTAAAAAACAAACTAATCCAGAAGACACGGAGGGGTAGTTTTCTGGTTCTGAAGTTGGTTCTGAGGCAGATATTAAAAGCTACAATGATATCATAACTACTCCAGAAACATATTACCCTACTTAATCTAAAGATGAGATAGATATTAAAAAAAGTGATCAAAAATAATTAATAGGGAATGGGCCTTAGAGGAACTAAAAATTATATGTCTACAATTGCCTATTATCAACAAGGAGGGAAGGTCTGTATTAATTCAGAGCTCTAATCGCACAAAAAAGACAAGAAATATAAATAAAATTCATAAATAAAACCTATGATACAAAGTGCAGAATAGAGGCTCAATTAAAATCCTCAAACAATGTTTAGATATTTATTCTGGAATATTCAGGGAATAGCCAACTCTTCATCCTTAAACAGATTAAAAAAAATGATAAAATTAAATAAAATTACACTATTAATGTTAGCAGAACCAATGGTAAATAAAAAGCAGCTAGAAGAATATAAGAATAAGTTATTTTTCATGAATGCTTTCTCTAATGAAGCCAGTAAAAAATGGGTGATGTGGAAAGATTATATGGATATTGCAAAGATTGAGGAATATGAACAAATAATAAATCTCAGCTTAAATAAAAGTAATCCGGTAATAATTTCAGTAGTTTATGCTAGTTATTTAAAAGAAAAAAGAAAATAACTCTGGAAAATCATGGAGGATATAACATTCAAGAACACACCCTGGATAATAGAAAGAGACTTTAATACTATTAGAAATGCATCAAAAAAAGTGGCTAACCTATTAATTTACAAGCTAGTTATCACTTCAATTAAACAATCACTAGTTGTAATTTATTGGAAGCTAATTTTTAGGTTCAAATTTTACATGGACTAACAAGCATAAAAAGAAAGGAGCTATATGGTTTAGACTTGATAGAGGCCTATTCAACACTAAGTGGCTAGATTCTTTTGGAAATATAGGGGTCAAGCACTTGAATATAACCTGTTTAGATCATAACCCCCTTCTTATATCCCATCAAAAAACAAAAAATAAAAACCCAAATCATATTCTTCCAAGACACGGTGAAAGAGTCTTGGTTGCAGCCAGTAAAAGAAAACCCAAATCAAATTCTTACTATTTAAATAGATAGGCTGAAATCATGTTTAATGAACTATAATAAAAATAAGTTTGGTATTATCAACAAGTGCATTATAGAAATAGAACAGAAAATAGATAACCTGGAACAAGAGTATGATAGAAATCTTCTAGAAATAGAGAGCAAAAGTAAAACGATTAAAAGAGGGAGATCAAAACATGAAATTTTTCAGTTGGCTTCAAAAATTAAGATTCAAAAAGATAGATAAATGTAAAAAAACAGTGAAGGAATAAGGTTAGAAAATAAGATAGATATTAAAGATACTTTTGAAGGCATATATAAAACATTACTATGCAATAATAATAGGCTGAAAGAGCATAAATTTCTACAAAACATAAATAATAAAATTAATGATGAAGATAATAAGAAGCTAATGGAATTCCCATAAGAGGAAGAAATCAAAAATATTATCTATAGAATGGATAAGGATAGCGTAGCTAGACCAGATGGCTGGGACCACAAGTTTTTTCAAACTTGCTGGGAATAATTAAACAAGATATTATTCAGGTTATTCATTGGTTCTTCTATGGAGCAGAAATTAATAAAAAAGTGGGTGCTAACTCATATAGCCCTCACTCCCAAAAAGAAAAATCCCCAAGGGGGAGAGGACTTCCAACCCATCGGCCTCTACAATTCCATATATAAGATCTTCGCAAAACTATTGCAAAATAGACTATGCTTATTCTTCCTAAAATTATTTCAAATGAACAATCTGATTTTAAGAAAAACAGATTGATCATGGAGAATATATGCTTGGATAAAAAACTCATAAAAGAGTTATCCTCCAAATCTAGAGGGAAAACATAATCTTCAAGGTAAACTTACGAAAGCCTTTAATAGAGTAGAACAGAAGGTCTTATGCTTTACCATTAGAAAAATGGGTTTTGCAGAAGCATGGATATATTCAATTTTAGATGCATTTCTAGTACTTGGTTCAATATTATTATAAATGGGGAAAGGCGGAAAGAGTTTCATTCCACATGAGGGTTAAGACAAGGAGATCCACTATCACCTTCTCTTTTTAATATATATTTAGAATTATTTATATTTAACTTAAAAATCAAAATAAATAAAGGAGACATATTCAATTTTAGGCAACATAGAGATACTCCTTAAATAAACTGTCTAACTTATGCAGACGACATCATCTTGTTCGCCAATGGAAATAATAGATCTATAAAGAATTTAATGATAATTTTTCCAACAATGGAAGAAGAAATGGGTCTAGTGCTACATAGAAATAAATGTCAATTTAAAATATCAAAAAAACTTCTTCCAGTCTAATACATAGGTTAAAAGATAGCACAAGTTTGACTCACATAAAAGGAGCTCTCTTCTATCTTGGGTACCCATAATATGAAGGCAGAATTAAATTTGAACACCTATATTTTTTGCTCGTTAAGCTGATGCACAAGATAGTGGGCTGGAAAATTGAATTGTTGAACATTAGTGGTAGAATTACACTCATAACACATGTACTTCAAAGTGTACTAATGCACAATCTAATGGTTATCATATATGAGCCTATAGATCAAACTTTATAAGAAAATATTTTATAAGAAAAATAGAAGGACAATTGGCTAATTTCTTTTGGGGAAAGAAGAATGGTAGATCGAACTTTCGTTGGATTAAATGGAAAGACCTTTGCTTTCCAAAAGAAGAAGCAGGTCTAGGATTAAGTAGCTAAGAAGAGATAGCTGCAGCATGGGCCTATAGGAGATGGTAGATGTTAAAAGAGAACAATAATCTTTGGGCATCATATATGAGATCAAAATACTTAGTAAACAATCACTACTAAAAATAAGAGAATGCGGACCAAATTACCGACCTAAAAATTAGGTCGGTAATTTTTGACCAAATCACGACCATTTAGAGAGCAAAAAAGGGTATCGAAAAAAAAATTATTCCGACCAAATTTTCGACCAAAGACCGCCCATAATTACCGACCAAATGTTTTTGGTCGGAAATTGGTTTGTAAATTAAGATAGAATTATCGAATATAATTTGCCAACAAATTATCGACCATATAACGACCAAAAATATATTACCATTAAAATTGGCCGGTATAGTGGGTTTTCAAATTATTTATAACTTCGTACTTATTGACCATTTACTAACCAAATATATAGATCGGTAATTACTAACCAAATATATAGGTCAATAATTAATGATCAATTCATGACCATTTAGAGATCCGAAGAGGTGCATCGAAAAAAAAAATATTTCCAACCAAATTTTCGACCAAATTTCTGATCAATTACTGACCATATATTACTGACCAAATATTTTTGTTCGGGAATTGGTTTGTAAAATAAAAGGGAATTAGCGAAAAAATACTGCGGAAAGATTACATATGATTTAATGACAAAAAATATATAACAATGAAAAATGGTCGGTAAAGTGATTTTCCAATATATTTATAACGTCGTAATTACTGACCAGACTACCGACCAAATATATAGGTCGGTAATTACCAACCAATTCATGACCATTTAGAGACCAAAATGGGATTAAGAAAAAAAATATTACGGACCAAATTTCTGACCAAAGATCGACCATACTTACCGACCAAATATCTTTGGTCGGAATTTGGTCTATAGCATTAGGAGGGAATTAGAGAAAAAAAATTGCCAAAAACCGATTAGTTAACAAATAAACATATATTAACATGAAAATTGGTCGATAAAGTAGTTTTCGAAAATGTTTATAACGTCGTAATTAAAGACCAAACTACTACCCAAATATATAGGTTGATAATTACTGACTAATTCACGAGAATTTAGAGACCAAAATAAGGTTTTGAAAATAAAATATTCCCGACCAAATACTGGCCATACTTATCGACCAAATATTTTTGGTCAGAAATTGGTCTATAAATTAGGATGAAATTAGTGAATAGAAATTATCGACAAATTACTAACATTTAACGATTAAAAATATATTACCATTAAAATTGTTCGGTAAAGTGTCATTACAAAATATTTATAACTTTGTACTTACCGACCTTTTACAGACCATAATTTTGGTTGGTAATTCATAAGTTTAATTTTTTGATTTAAAATTCATTTGCTAAGTCATTAACACTTACAAACATACGTATCTCCGTTGTTTTTCGAAGTAGAGGCAATATGCGATTGCAAGCATAAAATTGAAATATTTGTATCACTTCTTCTGAATCCAGATAAGTTTTTCTTTGTTCTTCTCCTTCAAAATGCTTATACATATCTTCCTCTCTCTAAATTTTATTAGGACAATAGGATTTACATTTTTTTAATATAATCGGGTATTATTTTTTTAAATTCTCCTCTGAATTTCTTCATTGTTGTTCTATTTCATTTAACCTATATGATTTTGACTCTACAAAATTAATTAAACTATAGTTTTTTGTGTAATATTTTTCTTTTACTATTTAGATTTTTAGAGATTTATTGATTTTGAATTCAAATACTAAATGTTTGCATTTTGTTCTATCCTTCTGTAGCTGAAGAAAAAATATAATGATTTATTTATTTGGTTCTGTAACTTAAAAAAATTTAAACTTAATGTTAATGGGTTATAATTTTATTGTATCCAAATAAATTATAAACATGTAACAGTACATATAAATTTTTATACATTTATATAATCATATAACATTATGTATAAATGTCTATACTTTAATATAATAAATGTATTACATTATTAATAAACATCGATATGTTTATTAAACATATAATGTTATATATAAATATATATATATATACATATATATTAATGTTTATACATATCTATAAAACATTTACATAAAACTATCCATTTATATAATTATTTATATAACAATTATGTAACATTAAATGATTATACAATTTTGTAAATATTTATATTACATATTATTTTTTATATAAATTTAGAATATTTATAATGCTTATATAAATGTGATATATATATATATACTATATATTATTTATAAAAGTGTTACATATAAATTTAATTATATTTAAGTAACATTTATAAAAATATTTTATTCACAAATATTATATAGATACACGTGTTTAATTATATAATCATATGTCATTTAATATACAAGTACTTATAACTATATTTAAAATAAAGTAACCTATTTTATAATTATATTTATAACTTTACATAACTAATTTTAACTATATAATAATGCATAACTATATGTTTAATTCTATATAACTATATTTCTAAAAAAAATATACTATATGTATACTAATATATAACTATATATAATTATATTTTACTAAATGTATAACTATATAAATGTTATATATACTTATATCTTTAACTACATACATATTTATAACTATATGTGTATCACTATATTAAAATATTTGTATAACTATGTAACACTCTATATAATTAAATATAACTATATTTGTAACTATATATACATATATGTATTCATATAATTAAATCAAAATATTTGTTTATAATGTTGTATATATTTATGTTTGACTACTAATGACTACTTGTATGAATATATCTATATATAACTATATGTTAAATTATATATAACTATTTATAACTATATATATAATAATATATAAATATAGATAATTGTATCTTACTATATGTATAACTATAAAAGTTTTATGCATAATTAAATTTAAATGTAAAATTTACAACTTGTATATAATATATATTTGTATATATTAGTATATAAAAAAGTATTTTACTATATCTATACCTATACATAACTATATGTATAAATATATAAAATTAAATGAAAAAATATATAAACCTACATGTATAAATATAAGTTTAACTATATGTGTAACTATATGTATGACTACATGTAACTATATTTATAATTACATGTATAACCACATGTAACTATATTTATAATTACATGTTTAACAACATACAACATTATGTTTAACTAGATGTGTATAACTATATATAAATATTTGTATAACTAAATAAATATTTATATAATTGTATATAACATTATTTATAAATATATATACATATATGTATTCATATAATTAAAACAAAATATTTGTTTATAACATTGTATATATTTATGTATAACTTCTTATAACTACTTGTATGAATATATCTATATATAACTATATGTTTAATTATATATAACTATTTATAACTATATATATTATATGTATAATAATATATAACTATAAATAATTTTATCTTACTAAATGTGTTACTTTATAAGTTTTATACATAATTATATTTAAATATCAAATTTACAGCTTATATTTAATATATATTTGTATATAGTAGTATATAAAAAAGTATTTTACTATATCTATACCTATACATAACTATATGTAGAAATATATAAAATTAAATGACCAAATATATAAACCTACATGTATAAATATATGTTTAACTATATGTGTAACTATATGTATAACCACGTGTAACTATATTTATAATTACATGTATAACAACATACAACATTATGTTAAACTATTTGTGTATGACTATATATAAATAGCTATATAATTATATATAACTATAATTAGAGACAATCACGTTTCATACTTGCTAATAAATTTTGGGTTACAAGATGAAGTTAGAGCTGTCTGGTTCCATTTCTAGGGTTCCGAAGACAATTTTCAGAAAGTCATTTAAACCTAATGGGCATAATTGAAAGTCATTGAGAAATAGAGACCAATTGATGATTTTGAGAGAATTTAAGGTAAATATAACTACCTAATTTTTTTTACATCTTTTATTTATTCTTTTGTTCACTGATTAAAAATTTTTGATTAAAATAGCAGAAAGTTTATTGGTAGACACAACTAAAGGAGGCGGTTAAAAGTGTGTTCAGCAAATATGCCATCAGTCGGTATAAAGACACTATGTACAAGATCAAAAATAAATGGTTGAAGAAGAAAGAAAAAGATTTGAGTATCCCGGATCATGTTTTCAAGGAGTGGAAGAGCAGATGGGAAGATCCTGATTATGGGAAGAGGTGTAATAAACAGAGCGGCAATCATCGCTCGGAGTGGGCTCGGGAGGTTAATGGCATTTCTACACACCCTTATGGATCTCACTATATGCATGAGCATGAACGAGCATTAATATTATTTCTAATTTATACTTGTTATGTTTATTACTTTGTGAAATGTGTTCAATTATGCCTAATTTTTTTTTCTTATAAAATTTTTTTTTTCAATAGAATTAACGAACGTATTGTGTGTAATTATAGACACGCAAGGAGGGTAAGAAGACCAGTTCTCCTCACTTATTCAGATATACGCACACGAAGGCTCATGATGATCAGACTTTTATTGATCAGAGATATCATGTAGCAAATGTAAGTTTCATTAAAAAAAATTAACTTTTCTCTATTTTTTTGAATATATATTGAAATACTTATCGTACATGTTAATTAGGTGAGATATGAGGAAATGTTAGCTTCTGCAACTCAAGCATATTTCCAGTCTACTTCAGGTTCGTGTGATGGTGCAACAGGTAGTTCTCATTCATCAGCTTTGCTAGTTGATATGAATCAGATTTGGTATGCGCCTATTAATGACAAGGAAAAGATGCCCATATATGGTGTCAGTTTGTCAACATCATCATTCTACTCGCATAGACGACCAACATATGAAGCTGAATTTTCAGGTATAGTTTTGAATTTGTTCTCGACGATGGAGGAATTTCACGACGCGATGCAAACTGAAATACAATATTAGTTTGACAATACCGAGAGACGCATGATCGACTATGAGAATGATAGGGATGAGTTGCATATGCGTTTTGAATGGCTTACAAAGAAGTTTATTGAGGGAGGACTACAGTTCAACCCTATTGATCCACCTCAGATTCTTCAGCATAATGCTCCAGATACAACATATACTCCATCACCTACAGCAACACCTACAATAACCGCATCAGAACTAGTAGCAGTAGATAGCTCTACCCAAGTACCCGAAATCTCACCATGCGGACAATATATGTCGCAACATAATGATTATGAAACTAGTTTGGATGATTGTGTGTATTACACATTTATTTTTCATTCCTTAAACTTTGATTTTGGATTTTATTTTATTATTTTCTCTTGGCGTATTTACTATCAATGGTCGGTAATTTAAATATATTTCTATATGTATATATATTTCAAAAGCAAGATATTTAAATCAAAACTAGAAAAAAAAATATTTAGTCAGTAATTACTGACGAAATTGCGACCAAAAACTGACCAAAATTTTTTTATATCATGGTTGGTAAAAGGTGACCACATGGCTGGTACTACATTTGGAGATCAATTACCGACCAATAATTTTAAAAAATTTTTGGTCGGTTTTTTGTTGTAATTTTGTCATTTATTCCCGACCATTTTGTGACCATTTACCAACCAAATACTTTTGGTTGGAAAATGGTTGAAATATAGTCAAAAATTGTTTGTCGGTAAATGGTATGTAAATTATCGGTAATTACCAACCATTTAGAGATCATTTACCAACCTAATGCTTTTGGTTGGAAAATGGTTGGAATATAGTCGAATATTATTTGTCGGTAAATAGTCTGTAGTCGGTTAGTAATTACTGACCATTTGGAGACCATTTACCGACCAACTACTTTGGGTCAAAAAATAGTTTGAATTTAGTCAGTAATTATTTGTCGGGGAATGGTCTGTAAATGGTAATTAATTACTAACCATTTGGAGACCATGCACCAACCTAATTATTTTGGTCGAAAAATTGTCATAATATAGTCAGTAATTGTTTGTCAGTAGAGGGTCAGTAATTTACCGACTGACTAATTTTTTATTGGTAAAAAAATTACCAACGAGCAAAATTACGAACAAATATTTTGGTCGGTAAATGGTCGGTATTAGGTTTACCGAACAAAAAATACCGAATTACGACCAAATAATTGATCAGTAATTCTGTGAATTTTAGTAGTGAATGACACTAACAGGATAAAAAATATTAGCAATGAATCTCTAATTTGGAAACAAACTCTAAAGCAAAAATAAATGGTGGATAACCATTTTGTGCTTACTAAGTATGCTTGGAAATGGAAGTTTAACGAAGAATGCTCATTTTCCGTAAAATCAGCCAATATTCTAGTCAGGAGTATAATACATCCACAAGATTTATTTGAATGGTGCTGGAACAATAATAATCCACTTAAAATATGCTTATTCTTATGGAAATCTTTATCTAATATTATTCCACTAGATACTTGCATACAAAAAAAAAGGTATAAATCTAGCCTCTTGATGTGATTGCTACAAAATGTGAATAAAAACCTCAGATCACCTATTTTTACAAGGTAAAATAACTTCAAAGCTATGGGAAAAGTTTGAAAAAAAAATGAGTTTAAAGTATAAAAATCAAACTCTCGAAAAAAGACTTCACAAGTGGATGAGGGGGACTAATCTCAAATCAGTACATAAATGGCTCAAGAATACCATTCCACCTTTGATGATATGGAATATTTGGAAAGATAGAAATAAAAGTAGATATGAGGTTATTGAAATGAATGTAGAAGATATAGTAAGTGAAATTAAAAAAGTACTAAATTTTATTTTAGAAGCTTATCCTTTAAAGAATATAATTTACTTAGAAAATAAAGAGTATATAGATAGGCGGCATCTAAGGTTTCAAAAGCCCAAATTGTTAAGCTTTACGCTTACACATTGGAATAAACCCCCAGGGGGCTATATGGTACTTAATACATATGGCAGTTTTAAAAGAGAAATAGGCACAACATGAGGTGGAGGAATTTGAGGGACTCTGATGGCAAGATGATTTGGGCATTCTCCAAAAAATTGAAAGCTAATTCTCCTATGCAGTCTGAAATCCAGGCCCTTCTATCTTGCTTAAAGATGTGCAAAGATAAGCAGATAAAGAACATTCAAATATAAAATGACTCACTTATGTTAGTAGGTATTATTAAAGGTCATAGATTACTCTGAAAATATATAAATGATATAGAAGAAATCATACAACTAGTCCAAGAGCTTAATTATAGTATTATGCACATATTTAGAGAATTGAACCAAGTAGCTGACAAGCTAGCTAAAGAAGACATAAAATCAGGAAATCAAGTTTTCGATGCTCAAAGCATGCCTACTAAATATAAAGGTTTACTCAAACTAGAGGAAAAATGATATCATATATTTAGGAAAGTTAACATTTAGTTCTAAGAATCTTACAGGAAGTATATAAGGAAAAAAGTAGCCTACAAGCAGATAGCACTGGGTATTCTCTTATATTGTAATAAATTAACAAACCTAAAAATTCTTTTGTTGTAGTTTTCTGTACGTCCTAAGTATTATACACCGGGTTCTGTTATGGGCACTTGCAGGGGATTTATGGCTAGCATTAGTTTATTTTAATTTTATGGATATCTTTTGACAGGTTATGCTTTTTGTTATTAACTACAAGTATTATTTATGTCAATGTCATGAAATGTTTTGCTGCAAGAAAGGCAACAACAAAGGAGAGGTGGTGAGGAATATATATTTGTCTGTTTGGTTTCATTTTCTGAAAGGGTAGGTGGCAGAGTCAAATGGAAGCTGGCCCAACTATAAGAATAATATATGGATTTGTTAAAGACACAGAAATAGAAGCAGAGAAGAAGATTAGTGCATTTTGCGAACGAATGTTTTATTTTTTGTTATTCTTTGCTTATTTGTCCGAAACAGAGATAAAGGATGAAAGAGAAGGTGCTTTAGAAGTAGTAGAATGTCTGGCACGAAATAGAAGGAAACAACAGGGGAGAGATCAAAAAGGTAGACAGACAGAATTGTATTGTCTATCTGTTGTGATCTGAAGCCTGTGTAGGTGACATAGGAAAGTAAATAAAATAACTAACTTGAAAGTTTTCATTTTGTTGTGGCATGTATACAGCCACCAATTGCAGGGAAATAGTAGGTGTAATGATTATAGTATATTGGTCTAGTTGGGGGAAGGAATGTTGCTGCTAAAGATAGTAGTGAGGGAGAAGAGATGATGGATGTATATTGTTTGTTTTGTTTCTTTTTCTTAAATGGAAAGGTGGCAGAGGCAAAAAGATGCTAGTCCAAGGGCTTTGATTGATAAAGACACATAGACAGAAATAGAGAAGAATATTAGTGCAGCTTGTGACAGTTGTTTTGTTTGTTCATTATTCTTTTTTTGTTGGTCTGAAATAGAGGAAAAGGAGGAAAGAGAAGGAACTCTAAAAGTAGTAGAGAGCCTAGTAGGAAATAGGAGTACAATAATAAAAACAGTAGAAACAAGCAACAACTAACTTCTTAGTAGTATCTGCTTCTATAGGTAGACTGAAACAATAGGGGAGATGACTATAAAGGCAGACATATAGCAACAACTAGGAATGTATTGTATATTTGCTGTGATAGTGGGATGTGCAGGTGACATAGGAAAGATCAAAGCTGTACAAGTATGTAGAGAGGTTGATAGAAACTAAAAAAAGTAAATCATGGTTGCAGTAGGAAGGCTGGCTAGAAAGGCAATAGCAGAAGAGTGGATAAAGGAAAATAGGCAGATTAGCTTCGAGAAGATAGGCAGGCAGAAGGCTCAAACAGAAAACCCAAGGAGATATCTCAAGCAGAAAATTCAAGCATAAAATCTCTAAAGGGTAAACAGGCAGAATGCTCAAAGAATTTTAAATTTTGCTAAATTTCATAGAAATTAAAACTAAGAAAGTCCTATGGAATCAAGGCTAGAATTCCGACATAATAGATAAAGCAAGATATTATCAAGCTTTTTAATTTTGTTAAGGGTGTAAAAGGGGCAAACTGTAGTATCTTAGTTTGTAAAAATGATATTCTTTTGCCAACAGAGATGGCTATTATAATTAATCAAACAAACATTTTTAAAAAGAATAAGAAGAATAAGAAGAATAAGAAGAATAATAAGAATAATAAGAATAAGAAGAATAAGATAAATAAGAAGAATAATAAGAATAAGAAGAATAAGAAGAAAAAGAAGAAAAAGAAGAAAAAGAAGAAAAAGAAGAAAAAGAAGAAAAAGAAGAAAAAGAAGAAAAAGAAGAAAAAGAAGAATAAGAATAATAAGAAGAATATGAAGAAAATGAATAATAAGAAGAATAAGAAGAGTAAGAAGAGTAAGAAGAATAAGAAGAATAAAAAGAATAAGAAGAATAAGAAGAATAAGAAGAATAAGAATAATAAGAAGAATAAAAAGAATAAGATGAATAAGAAGAATAAGTTAAAAAGAATAATAAGAATAATAAGGAGACTATGAAGAATAAGAAGAATAAGAAAAAGAATAAGAATAAGAATAAGAAGAATAATAAGATTAAGTAGAATAATACAAAATATAAGAATAAGAAGAATAAGAAGAATACGAAGAATAAGAAGAATACGAAGAATAAGAAGAATAAGAAGAATAAGAAGAATAAGAAGAATAAGAAGAATAAGAAAAATAAGAAGAATAATTATAATCAGAAAAATAAGAAAAATGAGAAGAAAAAAAAGAGAGAAAAAAATAGGAAGAATTTTTCCCACTGTTCTAAGTTCTAGAGAGAAAAAGTTGGAATTTTAGAAAGAGAAAGCTTCTATTTGTGGAAGTAAGGGGTGAATTCAACCTGAAAATAGAAATAATTGATTATTTTGCTTATAATAAATCAATTTTTAATACTTTTCAATTATTTTCACCCCCCATTAAATAGTCCTCGAAGAAAAACATGGATCCCATAATATATTTTCCCCCCGAAGAAATCGATAAGCTCTCTGATCTTCTCAAATTGACTCTCATTGAAAAATTTTCTCATAGGCACCCACGTATTGAAGAAATACGAGACTTCTTCTCCTCATTAAAGCTCAAAGATTTGATTAAATTGGAAGTGTTTGATAGCAAACTTGTGTTGGTGCAGCTCTTCATAAAAGAGGATTACCTGCATCTGTGGTTGAATTAAAACAAGAATATATTGGGATATCTCATGTGAATATTTAAATGGTCACCAAATTTTAACATTAAGGAAGAAAACCCCCTTATGCCGGTATGGTTTATTCTACCACTCTTGCCCATTCATTTATTCAACAATGCTTCTTTCATCTCCATCTCAAATCTCATCGGAAAACCTTTTATTAATGGATGGAGCCACTGCTAATCTCTTGTAGCCGAGTGTGGTCAGAGTTTGTATTGAAGTTAACCTTTAATATCCTATCCCGCAAAGGATATGAATTGGTCAGAGTTTGTATTGGTCAGAACGAGGAAGGATATGAATTGGGAGCTTGAGTCTCCTTGCCTCCTCATTTGAGACAAAGTTATGTGTGGCACTGGTATCTATCATGGCCTTATTAGACATCCCATTCACCTTGGCCTCCAATTATATGAGTTCCCTACTTTGAGGCTTCTCGTTAGCTTGCTTGATCTTGAGGTCATTCAATAGCTACATTGACCCCATGTGAGAGGCAACATCCTCTTGTTCAATCTCTCTCTCGATCATTGCATTTAGGACCTTTCTTTTAGGACATTCACGTGCCCAGTGTGATCCATCGCACAGGAAGCAATTGGTTTTTGGCTTGAAATCTCTGTGCTTATCCCTATCATTGCCTTCTTTGTTGGTAGAAGTTGTTATTGATCCTTCCTTAGCGTTATAGCTTATGTATCCCCTTTCTCCCCCACCTTTGGCATAGCTACGCTTGAAGGGTGACTTGGTTTAAGAAGAGTCCCCCCTTCGAAAATCCATGAGTAACTCTGCTACTACCATGACCATGGCTAAGTCTTGGACACCACGTCTCCTCAATTCTTGCTTGGCCCAGCCTTGCAAGTTCTCAATAAAATTAAAGAGGGGTTCTTTCGCATTCATATCAAGAGCCTCAAGCTTCAAGGAAGAGAACTCCTTAACATAGTCCTGAATAGATCTCATGTGCTTGAGATGCATGATATTTCTATGAGCTATGTATCCCGCATCTTCTGGATAAAACTAGTTTTTTTATCTCTCTCTTGAAATCAACCCATGTGTCTATGGTGCACATCCCTCTTTCTTTCTCCATAAATTTCGACGCCACCATAGAGTTGCATTATTAGTGAGATAGAGAGTAGTAGTGCATACATTTGTTTCCTCATTAGTTAGTGATATTGCCTCAAAATATGTCTCCATGTGCCACAAATAATTGTCTAGCTCTTTAGCATCCCGTTTTCCCATTAAAGTGTGAGGCTTTGGCACATCCACCCTTTGGGCCACATGAGTGGACATAACCTGAGCCGACAATGCCATCTTCTAGATTGCCACTTTTTGTTTCAGCTTCTCCTCATGCTTGGTCATGACCTCCATCTTTGATTCTTAGCTAGTGAGCATTGCAATTACCTTCATAAACTCCTCATGTGACACCACTGGGATTGGCGAGCCTTGCATCCCCTCTTGAAGGTCTAGGATCTACATCTTGAAATCCTCATTGACCTTCTCCCTGCTTTGCTCCATGAGATCAAACTTCTCCTTGGTGTCCGCCATGGTGACTTCTAACCGGGTCACTCGACTATCCAAGCTTGTGAGAGGATCAAGAGACTTGTCCTTTTTCCCCTTCCCTTAGCGGGAGGGTCAAGGTCCCTTTCCCAAACTTGCATGATGATTTTTTCCAAATGAGAGGTCGACATCATATCCACCAAGTTACTTTCACACATTGCAACCTCTCTATGATACCTACTGTCACGGACTTAGTCTTTTTGCTAAGTTCCCATGCGACACTTAGATAACTTAACACTTAGATGTTGTTAAATCAGCCTTTTTTTTGCCTTACTTGTTATGTTTGGCATCTATCCACAACTTGGAAGCAAAGAGAATTTGAGAGAATACTTGAAAATAAAGAAAACACTTTAAGTATGGTTCAAGGCAGTAAACTCCACTGCCAAGCCATCACATGGAATAGCTCACGGGGTGACCATGAGGATTGAGCCTTGGGAAGGCAAGGTCAACTTCATAGTGACACCCATGGATGATTTCCAGATAGTGATCGGGATGGATTTCTTTCACCAGGTAAAAGTTGTGCCTATACCTTTTCTGCATTCGATGATTATCTTAGAAGAGGGGGCTCCATGCATGGTTCCCACAATCATAGAAGGTCAAGCTAAAATATTTATGCTGTCGGCTATGCAATTGGAGAAGGGGTTGAAAATGAATGAGGTGAGCTATTTGGAGACCTTTAAGGAAGACCCTAGTGACCCTATGAGAAATTTTATGCCCATGGAAATCATGAAGATGTTAGATGAATTCAAAGATATAATGCCACTGAGCTACCCAAAAGGCTTCCACTAAGGAAGGAGGAAGATCATAGGATCGAGTTGGAGCTAGAGCAATACCCCCTGCAATGGGGCCCTATAGAATGGCACCCCCATAATTAGAGGAATTAAGAAGACAACTGAAGGAATTATTGGATCCAATATTCATCCAACTATCTAAGGCCCCATATGGCATGTCCGTCTTATTCCAAAAGAAGCATGATTGGTCATTGCGGATGTGCATCGATTACAAGGCGCTCGACAAGGTAACAGTCAAGAACAAGTATCTTATTCCTCTTATTGCTGATTTATTTGACCAACTTGATAAAGCACGGTACTTCACTAAGTTAGACATTCGATCGAGGTACTACCAAGTAATGATAGCCGAAGGAGATGAGGCAAAGAATATGGTGTAACAAAGTATGACTCTTTTGAGTGCCTAGTGATGTCCTTTGGTCTTACTAATGCACTTGCTATATTCTGCACACTGATGAACAATATATTCCATCCTTTTTTAGATAAATTTTTTGTGGTATATCTAAATGATATTGTTATATATAGAAACACATTGAAAGAACATGTTAATCATCTAAGGAATGTATTCCGGCTACTAAGGAAAAATGAGATATATTTGTAGAAGGAAAAACATTTTTTTCCTTAAGGAGGTGGGCTCCTTGGGACACCATATCAAGGGTGGAAAGTTCATAATGGATGAAAGCAAGTTCAAAGCCATTCAGGAATGGGATCCCCCTACTAAGGTGCCACAACTAAGATCTTTCTTAGGCCTAGTTAACTACTATCGGCGTTTCATCAAGGGATACTCAGCAAAAGTAGCTCCATTAATAGACCTTCTTAAGAAAGGTAAAGCATGAACATGGGATGAAAAATATCATCAATCCTTTGAAATCTTGAAAAGAATATAATGAAGGAGCCGGTATTGGCACTACCTGACCACACCAAAGTGTTCGAGGTACACACTGATGCTTCTGACTTTGCCATTGGAGAGGTTCTTATGAAGGTGAAACACCCCATCACTTTTGAAAGCTACAAGCTCAATGACATAGAGAAATGGTACACAGTCTAAGAGAAAGAGATGACGATAATCATCCATTTCTTCCAGGACGTGGAGACACTATTTGTTAGGATCACACTTTGTAGTGAAGATATAATGTTGCTACTAGCTATTTCCAGACCTAGAAGAAACTAAGTACTAAGCAAGCATGGTGGCAAGACTTCCTGGTAGAGTTTGACTACACATTGGAGTACAAGCCAGGCATAGCCAATCACGTAGCTATGCCTAGAGCTGCAAAGTAGATCTAGCATTCATATTAGCTAGCCTAAGGGAGAGATGGTAGATCTTATAAAGGAGGGGTTGCAACATGATGCAATGACCAAGAGTATCATCACATTGGCTCATGAGAGAAAGACTATGCGGTTTTTGGGCAGAGGATGATTTGCTCTACACAAAAGGAAAGCGACTCTATGTGCCAAAGTGGGAAAGCATTAGAAGGAATCTTATCAAGGAGTGTCAAGACTCCAAATGGGCTGAACACCTAGGGGAATGACGTACAAGGGTACTACTATAATATGTCTACTACTGGCCATAGATAAGGAATGATGTGGAGACTTATGTGAAGACTTGTCTTTTGTGTCAACAAGATATAGTGATTATTTCAATATGGGTCTTGTGGAAAAATCAATGGATATTACTAACTTTGAAGAATATGATAAAATTATTAATCTTAGTCTAAAATAGAGGTGCAGAAGAAATTATTTCAATAGTTTATGCTAATAATTCTAAAGGGAAAAGAAAGGAACTATGAAAAATAATGAAGGAAATTTCATTCAAAAAAAACTCCTTTGATAGTAGGAGGTGATTTTAATAGATCAGAAATGCTTTAGAGAAAAAAGGTGGTAGACTAATCAATATACAAGCTAGTGAACACTTTATTGAAAATATATCTAGTTTTAATCTATCGGAGGCTGACATTTTAGGATCAAACTTCACCTGGACTAATAATCACAAAAGAAAGGAGCTATCTGGTCTAGACTGGACCGAATCCTTTTTAATACCAAAAGGATAGATTCTTTTGGGAACATAGGAGTCAAACACTTGAACAGGAACATATCCAGACCATAATTATCTCCTTATTAACCTTTATAAGATAGAACCCAAAAAAATATCATTTAAATTCTAGAACATGTGATGTCTTCATGTGGACTTCAAAGACATTGTGAAGGAGTTATGGTCACAGCCTGTAAAAGGCAATCTAAAGTAGATTCTCATGGTAAAACTAGATAGACTGAGATCATGTCTAATAAACTAGAACAGATAAAAGTTTGCTAACATTAATAAGGTCATCATAGATATAGATCAAAAAATTGACAAATTAGAAGAGGCATACGAAATTGAGCAAAGTACGAGCAAACTTTGTGCCCTTATGAAAGCACAATGTGAACTCAAATAAAATTATACATGGAAAATATTTTATGGAAACAAAGTGCGAAAGTAAAGTGGTTAAAAGGTGGAGACCAAAATACTAAATTGTTTAAGCTAGCTTCAAAAATTAAGATTCAAAAACATAAGATAATAGGAATAAAAAATAATGAAAGAATATGGTTACAAAATAAAAATAGAAATTGAAGATTCTTTAGAAGGTATATAAAAAATACTATTATTCGATATTAATAAAATTAAAAGACAAAAAAATTTGCAAAACATAAATAACAGAATTAATGATGAAGATAATAAGAACCTATTCCTAGAAGAGGAAGAAATCAAAAACACTCTCTATAGCATGGATGAGGATAGTGCAGCTAGTCCAAACAGCTGGAATAACATGTTTTTTTCAAGCAAGCTGGGATATTATTAAGGAATATATTATTCAGGTCATTGTTGGTTCTTTTATGGTGCAAGAATTAATAAAAAGTGGGCACTAACTCTTATAGTCCTTATTCCTAAAAAGAAAACCCTCTAAGAAGAATATATGCTAGGATACTATCTATGCAATTCGATTTATAATATCCTAGCTAGACTATTGCAAAATGGAATAGAACTTATACTTCCTAAAATCATTTCAAATGAATAATCAGGGTTTATGAAAATAGATTAATCATGGAGAATATATGCCTCGCTAAAGAACTCATGAAAGAGTAGACTGACAGGTTTTATGCTTTACCATGAGGAAAATAGGTTTTAAAGAAGTATGGATAGATTTAATCTTTAGATACATATCTAGCACTTGGTTCAAGATTATCATAAATAGGGCGAAAAGAAAATAGTTTAAACCTACTTGATGTTTAACACAAAGATATCCCTTGTCTCCTTCACTATTTAATATATATATATGTAATTATTCATAGCTTATCTAAAAATCAAAATGAGTACATATTTTCTTACAAGGAGCACAAAGAATATCCGTAGCTAAGTTGTCTAGCATATGCACATGAGTCATATTATTTACCAATGGTAATAAGAAATCCATAAAGAACTTAATAAAAATGTTCAAATAATTGAAGAACAAATGGAATTAATGCTAAATAGAAATAAATATCAATTTTAAATATCAAAGAAAGCACTTCTCAGCTTAATTCATAGGCTAAAACAAAGTATTGGATTTTCTCATGAAAAAGGAGCAATCTTGTATCTTGGTAGCCCAATATAAGAGAAAAAAATTAAATTAGAACACTTAGACTTCCTATTGGACAAGCTTAGGCACAAGATAGTAGGCTGGAAGGTAGAATCACTAAACATGAGTGGGAGAATTACCCTCATCACACAAGTACTTCAATGTTTATTAATGCACAATTTAATGATTATGCAACCACCTAAATTTTTCATTAAAAAATAGAAAAGGAATTGTCTAATTTCTTTTGGGGCAAGAAGAATCAAAAGCTAAAAATCCACTAGATTAAAAGGAAAGACTTATGCTTTCAAAAGAGGAAGCAGGCCTAGGATTCACTAGATTAGAAGACATAGTTGAAGCATGGGTCTGCAAGAGGTGGTGGTGGATAAAAGAAAACAACAATCTCTGGGCACTATATATGAGAGCTAAAAATTTAGTTAATAATAACACTAACATAACATGATAAGAAAGCTAAACAATGAATCTTAGATATGGAAACAAACAATAAAACAAAAAGAAGTGGTAGATAAACATTCTGTCTTAACCAAGCATGGATGGAAATAGAAATTAAATTAGGAAGGTTTATTCTCCTTAAAATCAGCCAAGGACTTAGTTAGGAATAGAAAACTCCTACAAGAAGCATTGAAATGGTGATGGAACAATAATAATTCGCTTAAAACTCATTTATTTTTATGGAAAACCCTATCTAACATTATACGATTAGATACACATATACAAAGAAAAGGGATTAACCTAGCTTCTAGATGTGAATGTTGCAAAATGAATATAATATCCTCGGTTTATTTATTTTCACAAGGAAAATTAGTTTCAACGATATGAAAAAATTTTGAAAAAGAAATGAGTTTGAAAAAAAAAATCAAACCCTTAAAAATAGAATTCAGAAATGGTTCAAGGGGCCTAAAACCAAATCTACCCAAAAATGGCTCCAAAACACCATCTCACCTTTGATAATATGGTACATTTTGAAAGCTAGAAAGAAAAGTCATTATGATGGTATAGAAATGAAAGTAGAAGATATAGAGAGGGATATTAAAAAAGAAATAATTAGTATCTTAGAAGCTTACCCATTAAAGAATCTCATATATGAGAAAATAAAGATTATATTGATAGATGACATTTAAAATACAAAAAAAAATAACCCTCTAAAGTTTATGAGCATACACTGGAATAAACCATCAAAAGACTACCTGGCTCTTAACACAGATGATAGTTTTAAAAGAGAAATGGGAATAGCTGGAAGTGGACAAAATCTGAAAGATTGCGAAGGTAAGGTGTTAATGGCATACACTAGGAAAGTGATAGAAATATACCTCTTCAATCAGAAATCTGTGCTCTCCTGATAGGCCTAAGATTATGCAAAACCAAAAATATAAAAAATCTTCAAATTTAAATTGACACATTAACTTTAGTAGGAATAATTTAAGGCCATAGATCACTATGGAAATATATAAATGATATAAGGGAAATTAATCAACCTAGTACTAGAATCAAATCGTAGTATAGAGCATATTTTTAGAGAATGCAATTAAGTTGCCGATAAGATAGTTAAAGATGGAGAAAAATTAGGAAACCAAGACTTTGATGCCCAAAATTACCAAATAAATATAGAGGCATCCTAAAACTAGATGAGATAGTATACCCTATACCTAAGAAAGTTAAAGTGAATAGTTAATGGTCAATATGATTCGAAATTTAGTTCTATAGGTTTTATAACCAAGCACATAAAATTAATGAGGCTTACTTGTATAAGCTCTAGGTAAGATGCATGAGCATGTTCTTCTCTGTGTTATTATATATGCTCTATATAGTACTACAACAGCATCAAAGAAATCCCTCGACTCAGAATCAGATAGACTATTTAGCAAGAAGTATACAAGGAGAAATAGAAAAGGGTATATCAAGGTAGGAAAGGGTAACTTCCTGTTGAAAAACATCATGAATATTTAGGAGGATGTATTTATTTTTTTTGCAGGTTGAGAAACAAGGATAATAAGCTCTATAATGAGAGAATTTAAGAAAAAGTAAGAGAGCATGAAGGACATCCTAGAAGAAAACTACAACAAAATCTCACAAAATCAAAGCATAATGGACTACATATTTTTGTGTAGTTGGTCATGTCTTTTTTAAGAAGAAGGTGGCTGCGGACAAGAATTGTAAGTAACCTAAAAGCATCCAGCAACAAAGTAGCAGGTAAAAAATGGAATGGGGTAATGGTTATGGTAATATGTAAGATGAATTGAAATATTAGAGGCTGAATGCCTCAGTTTTTTCAGTTATGTGTCTATTATGGTGTTCTTGGTAGTGGTTGCTGACTATGCAGGTAGATACTAGAAAAGAGTTAAAAGATAGAAATTTAAAAAGAGAGCACAACCAGCCATGTTGAGACCCTATGCTGTTATATGAATGATGGATATAGAAGATCCTTACTCAAAAGAAAGAAGTATGGAATCTAAGTAGTTACTAATCTTGTCACTGCTTGAGGCTACAAAGTAGAAATCTGAAGAAGAAAATAAAGAAGTTAGGTGCAAATCAAGGAAGATAGGGCACTAGTGGAACCTTAAATAGAAGTGAAATGACCAGTAACAAAGTCAGAAGCAAGTCGAATACTCTATGCTAATAAGAAGTACACTACTTTTTTAAAGAATCAACTTCTACCTAAAGAATCTAAAGCAACTCACACAAGCTGGCATTTAGGCTCATTTTAGATAAATATTTTTTAAAGATGTCTGTAATCTCTTTTGTTTTGAAATTAAATGGATGTAAAAGGGTAAAGGGTAATATATAAGTTTATATCAATGGTATTCCTCAGCTAAAAGAGAGGACTATAATAATAAACAAACATTAGGGGGGAATAAAAAGAATAAGAAAAAAATAAGAATATGTAGAATAATAAAAATAAGAAGAATAAGAAGAATAAGAACTTAAAGAAGAATAAGAAAAATAAGAAGAATAAGTAGAATATGTAGAATAAGTAGAATAAGAAGAGTAAGAAGAATAAGAAGAATAAGAAGAATAAGAAGAATAAGAAGAATAAGAAGAATAAGAAGAATAATAAGAATAAAATGAATAAGAAGAATAAGAAGAATAAAAAACATAAAAAGAATAAGAAGAATGAGAAGAATTAGAAGAATAAGAAGAATAAGAAGAATAAAAAGAATAAGAAGAATAAGAAGAATAAGAACAATAAGAAGAATTAGAAGAATAAGAAGAATTAGAAGAATAAGTAGAATAATAAGAATAAAAATAATAAGAAGAATAAAAAATATAAGAAGAATAAGAAGAGAGATATATATGAAATTACTCTTTTCTCTCAATTCTAAAGAGAAAGTGGACTTCGTAGAGAGAGAAACTCCATTGTTTAAGCTCTCAGGCTTAACTTATGAAAAATCTTGCTAAGATTTTTAATAAAAAAAGTTTTGCTTCGGTTAATAAGGAGACCCATATGCTTAATCCCATGTTTTGCTTCAATGAAAATGTGCCAGTAGTGTGTTTCTCGAAGGAGGATATCGAGAATCTCACTGCTCCATTCAACCTCACACTTCTCAGAAAATTCTTGCATGGGAGCCCTGATTTTAAACATATCTATGTGTTTTTTGAAACCTTGAAGCTACAAGAGTCGGTAAGGATAGCATGGTATGACGTAAACAATATTATGATTCAAGCTAAGGAGGAAGAGGATTTTTTTTGCCTATGGTTGGGTGGGTATTGGAACATCGTGGGATACCCAATGAGTATGTTCAAGTGGGAACCCGAATTTCTATTTCATATTGCTAGCTGTGTGGGTAAGCCTTGGATAATGAATCAAGCCATGCCTTACATGACAAGGCCGAGCGTGGCAAGGGTGTGTGTGGAGGTGGATGTTTCTGCCCCTATTCCGAAAACAGTGTGGGTAGGTAGTGGACACTCAGGTGGACATTGGTAGGGGGCATGTGCTGAAAATATTTCTCATTATTGCTTAAATTGTAAGAAACTAGGTTATTTAGTTTCGAATTGTATTGTTGGGGGGGGGGGGGGGGTAAGAGAAATAGGCAGAATATATTTGAGGGGAGGGGGAAAATGGGAAAAAATAGATATTAGAACAAATAGGACAGAAGAGATGAGGGTTGAGGAGGGGCTGAAAGGCTTGGCAGTAAGGGGATGAATGAAGGAAAGAGTTGGGGGGATGAAGAGTGTAGGAAGGAAGGGCTGGAGGGAGGGGAGAAAGACCTAGGAGGGAGGGAGGCAGTAGGGGATGCTGACAGCTGTGAGTGGGGGAGAGGGGAGGAAGTATTGGGGGAAAGGGAGGCAGAAGGGGATGAGGGTTAGGGAAAAAGATTTTGGGGGTAGGGAGAAAGATAGAGATAGTGTAGAAGGAAAGAGAAAGTTAATAGTAATAAAGAAATGGCTAAAAGAAGGGGCCAAGGAAATGGAGAGGGCAGGGGGTAAGGGTTTCGGGAAGGATAATGAAAAAAATATAGCAAAATTTGAACTTGAAAATGAAATAATAAATT
Organism: Sapria himalayana; assembly: GCA_029783825.1. Taxonomy (NCBI): domain Eukaryota; kingdom Viridiplantae; phylum Streptophyta; class Magnoliopsida; order Malpighiales; family Rafflesiaceae; genus Sapria; species Sapria himalayana. The sequence continues at coordinate 398,370 of JAREIK010002076.1, read as the reverse complement.
TCAATGGGGAGGAAGATGACCTCCTCTCGTAGGAGGGAACCGAGGCTAAAAGCTTGCCCATCATGGAAAGGCAAAAAGAAATACAAAATCTAGACTTGGTTTTAACACAAGATGATTCAAAAAGGATGTCTCAAAAAACATGGGAAAGTTTGCCGAATAATAGAGATAACATGATAGAAGAATTAAAATTTATAAGTTTCCAAGTAAGCAAATTTAAACTAGCAGGTAAGAATAATCAGGCTAAGAAAACCACGTACAAAGGCTCAAGAAATAGAAAAAAAAATTTGAATATGTATTATGAATCAAGATGCACAACTAAAGCATAGGCTAGACACAATTATGTATAAGAGCTTATATTGGAACATAAGAGGAGTAGGAAATATACCATCCTATAAATAGGATAAAAAATTAATTAAATTAATAATACCCGAATAGTAACAATAGCAGAACCTATGGTTAATTTTCAATCTTTAGAATTATATAAAAAGAAATTAGGACTATAAAATGCATTCTCTAATAACAATGGTAAGATTTGGTTGTTTTGGAAAAAGAATATTGCTATATAAATAATTTCAGAATTAGATCAAATGGTTAATTTTTATTTTAAGAATAATAGTGAGTCAATTATATCGGTGGTGTATGCTAGTAACTCAAATAAAGTGGAAAGATCTTTGGGAGGAAATGGGAAAGATAGCAGATAAAAATACTCTATGGATTATAAAAGGGGACTTTGATGTTATTAGAAATGCTAAGGAGTAAAAAGGGGGAAAGTCGCTTGATCCCTTAGCTATAGCTCAATTCTATGAAGTAATTAATAATATGAACCTTTTGGAAGCTGAGTACCTATGACTGAGTTTTACATGGTGTAATAACCTGAAAAATAGGGGAATGATCTGGACTAGACTTGACCGATTTATTTATAATAATAAATGGGTGGATTTATGTGGTGGGGTGAGAGTGAAACATTCGAGCAGAACATGCTCAGATCACAACCCCCTCCTTTTAGGTTTTAAAGTTAAAGAGGAAAGGAAAAAAAATTTTAAATTTCAGAACATGTGGGCTTGCATAAAGAGTTTGATGAAGTAGTAGGAAACTCTTGGCAAAAACCAACAAATGGGAACACCATCCAGGTTCTAGCTACAAAATTACGCAGGCTGAGATTTGAACTTGGCAGATGGAAAAGAGAAAGATTTTGAAATATATACAAGAATATTCAGGATAAAGAATCTAATCTAAGTAAATTAGAAATAGAGTATGAGAATAATTAAGATGAATCCTCTAGAATTATGGTAAATAAAGCAAATGTGGAATTAAAGTTATCATTGCATATGGAATAAATGTTTTGGAAACAGAGGGCCAAAGTAAAGTGGCTTAAGGAATGGGACAGTAACACCAAGTATTTTAATGTAGTGGCAAAATTAAAAATTCAAAGGCATGAAATAAAAGGTATCAAAAATGACATGGGCGGGTGGATAGACGAGGAAGGTGAACTTAGACAAGTTTTGGAAGATTATTTTAAAAGTCATCTCTGTGGACACGGCCAACAAAGGGATGAATCTTTACTAATTCAAATAAATAGAAGAGTATTTGAAGAACAAAACAAACTACTAGAAGAGTGTCCAAGTGAGGAGATAAAATCTATGGTCTTTAGTGGGAATAAAGGCAGTGTAGTGGGTCCAGTCAGATGGAATAATGGCTACTTCCAACAAACCTAGAAGATTATAAAAAAGGAGCTATTAGCTGCGATTACTTGGGTCTTTGCTGAAGCTAGAGATTCCAAATCATGGGCCAGCTCATATATTGTGCTGATACCTAAGAAAAATAATTCACAAAAAAGTGAAGATTATCGACCTATAAGCTTATGCAATTCGGTGTTTAAAATTTTAATAAAAGCCCTGCAGAATAGACTGAATAGTGTAATTCCCTCCATCATTTCAGCAGAATAAGTAGGATTTATCCAAAATAGATTAATAATGGAAAACATCAATTTAACTATAGAACTCATGAAAGAAATAGGAGCCAAAGTTAGGGGTCATAATGTGATTATGAAGTTTGATTTGTCTAAAGCATTTCATAGAGTAGTATGGGATATTTTATGCTACACAATGAGGAAATTGAGATTTTCAGAATTTCAGATAGATTTAATGTATAGATGTTTCTCTAGAGCATGGGTTAAAATTCTAATTAATGGGGAGGTAGGTGGTGAATTTAAGCCAGTTAGGGGGCATAGGCAGGGGGACCCTTTATCTCTGTTATTATTTAATATATACATAGAATTACTGATAACCAGTTTAAAAATAAAATGAATGAGGGAATATCTCTAGTTTTAAACAACCTAGACATCCTTCAAATATAAGTTGCCTAGCCTATGCAGATGATATAATTGTTTTTACAAAAGTTGGGAGCATATCATTAAAGAATATGATGAAGCTATTTGATACAGTAGAGGAAGAAATGGGACAACAGCTTAACAAAAATAAATGTCAATTTGTGGTTTCCAGGAAAGAACATGAAAGGACAATTCAAATAGTAAAAAGAATTATAGGCTTTGAGCAGATCAACGGGGCGCTAATGTACCTAGGATGCCCTATATTTGAGGGTAGAATGAAAGAAGAATATTTAATATTTTTTATGAACAAATTAAGAGAGAAAATAGTGGGGTGGAATGAGAATATGTTAAATATGGTGGGATGAATCACTTTAATTAAACATGTTCTTCAAGGAAATATAGCACACATTTTAATGTCCTTACAAATGCCAAATAAGATCTTGAACAGCTTAGAAAAGAAAATGACCAACTTCCTAAGGAGTAAGAAACTAGGAAAAAATAAGTTACATTGGAAAAAATGGGAAAACATATGCTGCTCAAAGGAGGAGGCAGGTCTAGGCTTGATTAAATTAAATGATATGGCCAAGGCATGGGCATGTAAGAACTGGTGGAGGCTTAAACAGGATAATAGTCTGTGGGCGACTTATATGAAAGCTAGATATGGTTCAAAAAAATATATGTAGGAATCTTTAAAAAGTATCTAGAAATTTAAATATGATGATTAAAAAAAGAATTATTTGAGAGTAATGCTCGCTTAATAAATAAAGTATGGAGATGGACCCCAAATCCACAGAGAAAATTCACACTTAAAAGTACAAAGATTTTAGTAAAAAAAGAAAAAATCAATCAAAAGGTCTTTAGAAAAGACTGGTTGAAAGAAATCTCACAAAAAATGAATGTATTCATGTGGAAGCTCCTCTAGAACACGATTATCGTGGACTCGAATATTCAATTGAAGGGGATAAAATTAGCTTCTAGGTGTGAATGTTGTTGTGCTAACATAGAAAGTGTAAACCACTTATTTTCAAGAAAAAAAATAGTGGTGGAAGTCTGAAACTCTTTGGGGATAGAGGAACAAGTAAGCAACATACTAGAAGATATAAACAAAAGAGTAATGAGAAGGAAGAAAAGTCGTACAAAGAATAAGGTATGTAATTGGTTAAGGGATTACATTCTACACATCACAGTATTGAATCTATGAAAAGCTAGGAATAGAAGCAGGCTTGAAAATATTAAAATGCATGCTAAGCACATAATAGAGGAAATCAAAAAAGATTGTTTATGGATCACAATAGGATTTCCATTAAAACTTAAAAATATGGAAATCAAAGATGAGAAGATAAGGTTTTGGGAATTACATGCAATTAAACAAAAAATCTCTAAGGTTAGAGTGGTGAGTTGGACAAAACCTCTGAGGAGAAGTCTTGCTTTAAACATAGATGGTAGTTTTAATAGGGATATGGGAGAGGCAGGGGGAAGAGGGGTGATAAGAAATGAGCAAAGCAAATCCATAAAAGCCAATATTATGAAAGAAAAAGCATCCTTAGCTTTGCATGTTGAAATATTAGCCTTACACAAAGGGCTTAAAATATGTAAGGACAATTATTATATTAATATAAGAGTACAGGTGGATTCGAGTTTCATGGTGAATCTGATCATGAATAAAATAGAAATGTGGAAATATGAAGAACAAATAAAGTTAATTAGAAGTCTCTTATCTGACTTGAAAGAAGAAATTAAGCATATATATAGGGAAGCCAATGTAGTAGTAGATAAATTAGCCTGATAAGGTTTGAAGAAAGGAATACAAGAGTTTGAGGAAACTAATATACCGGAAAAATATAAAGGTTTAGTAACTCTAGATAAAGTAGAAATTCCATATATTAGAATTCAAAAGTAGTAGCGAGTTTTGATCCCCTCGATCCTGTGTGGTCTATAATGGCATTGCTTGGTTTTTTTTCTAAGGTTTACAGGTATAAGACAAGTTGAAGGGATAGGGATATGTAATATGGCATCTTTTCAGTCACATTAAGCAGAACAATTTTTATCTATTTAAAAATGCAAAACTACAAACTATAAAAGGGCAAATGTAAAAACTAGGCAAAGGGGTAGCAAAAATGCAGTGGACAAAATTGTGCAGGATTCATAAGTATGCATATTTGTAGTGCAGAAAATTGGTGCAAAAAACTTTGATTTGCAAGAATATATATTTTGGACTGTGCTGTACTTAAGTCCAGTGAATACAAAGAATACCTATTTTCTGTTTTAGCCTGTGATACAGGGAGAAAGTCAAACATTAAAAGCTGGTTAAGCTGAATGTGCATTAAGAAGGATAAAGTTACTAATAAAAGAAGTGCATGTCATATTTATGTTTAAGGTGTAACAGCATAAGGGTGTAAAAGGGGCTATGGGCTGCAATAGAAATAGTTTCTTTATATGCTGAATTGAATGCAGGGATAGGAAGTGTGAGGCAGAAAAGATGGCTTTGCGGTGGGCAGATATTAATAGATTTTGGGATTGTGTTTATTTTGCAAGGTTAAGCATGGATTACAAGAGGTAGAGAAGGAAAGGTACAAGGAGAAAAAGTAGAGAGGCTACCAGATATTATGCAATACTAGAAAGGAGAGATAAACAGGCTGCAAAGTGGAATAAGGAATAAATGTTCAACAGAATTGAGAGAGAAAGAATGGAGATAGAGGCTGCCAAAATATTGCAAAAACAAAGAAGGGGACTGCATTTGTGAAAGAAACCTACAAACTACAAGGGCAGCAGAGGAAAAATATGATTAACAGACTAAAAGACAGCATTAGGCAAAGAAGCAAGTGGAATGAGGAATTTAGAAATAAGATAAATAGAGTTATGAGATGTGTATTGCTTTTAATTTCAAAGGTGTAAAAGGGAAAAGGCTAGTTCTAGATTGTAAAAATGGTATTTCTTCACCAAAAAAATAGGGCTTTTTATTAATAAAACAAAGTTTTTCAAAAAAAAAAGAAGAATAAGAAGAAAAAAAAGAAAAAAAAGAATAAGAATAATAAGAAAAAAAGAAGAATAAGAGAATAAGAAAAATAGGAAGAATAAAATGATTAAGAAGAAAAAAAAGAATAAGAAGAGAAAAAGAATAAGAAGAGAAAAAGAATAAGAAGAAAAAAAATAATAAGAAGAATAAAAAGAATAAGAAGAATAATAAGAATAAGAAGAATACGAGGAATAATAAGAATTAGTAGATAAAGAAGAATATAAAGAATAAAAAAAATAAAAAAAAGAATAATAATAAGAATAAGAAGAATAAGAAAAATAAGAAGAATATAAAGAATATAAAGAATAAGAAAATTTAGAATAAGAAGAATAAGAAGAATGAGAAGAATATTAAGAGTAATATGAATAAGAAGAATTAGAAGAATTAGGATAATTAGAATAATAAGAAGAATAAGTAGATTAAGAAGAATAAATAGAATCAGAAGAATAAGAAGAATAAGAAGAATTAGAAGAATGAGAAGTATAATAAGAATAAAAAGATTAAGAAGAATATGAAGAATAATAAGAAAAAGATAAATAGAAGAGTAAGAAGAATAAGAAGGATAAGAAGAATAAGAAGAATAAAAAGAATAAAAAGAATTAATAGAATAATAGGAATAAGTAGAATAATAAGAATAAATAGAATAATAAGATAAAATAATAAGAATAATAAGAGAAAGAAGAATACGAAGAATAAGAAGAAAAAGAAGGAAAAGATGAATAAAAAGAATAAGAAGAATAAGAAGAATAAGAAGAATAAGAAGAATAAAAAAGAATAAAAAGAATAAGAAGAATAAGAAGAATAATAAGAATAAGAAGAAAAAGAATGAAAAGAAGAATAAGAAGAATTAAAAGAATTAGAAGAATTAGAAGAATAAAAAGAATAAAAAGAATATGAAGAATAAAAAGAATAAGGAAGAAAAAAAAATAATAAGAATAATAAGAATAAGAAGATTAAGAAGAATAAAAATATTAAGACGATTAAGAATAATAAGAAAAATAAGAAAAATAAGAAGAATCAGAAGAATAAAAAGAATAAGATAAAAAAGAAGAATAAGAAGAATGAGAAAAAAAGAAGATAAATAATAAGAATAAGATGAATAAGAAGAATAAAAAAATAAGAAGAATAAGAAGAATAAAAAGAATAAGAAGAATAAGAAGAATAAAAGAATAAGAAGAATAAAAGAATAAGAAGAATAAAAGAATAAGAAAAATTAGAAGAATAAGAAGAATAACAAGAATAAGAAGAATAAGAAAAATAAGAAGAATATAAAAAATAATAAGAATAAGAAGAATATTATTAATTAGAACAATAATAATAATAATAATAATAATAATAAAAAATATATAAGAATAAGAAGAATAAAAAGAATAAGAAGAATAAAAAGAATAAGAAGAATAAGAAGTATAAGAAGTATAAGAGGTATAAGAAGAATAAAAAGAATAATAAAAATAAAAAGAATAAAAAAATAAGAATAAAAAGAATAAAAAGAATAAAAAAAATATAAAGAATAAGAAGAATAATAATCTTAAGAAGAATAAAAAGAATAAAAAGAATAAATAGAATAAGAAAAATAAGAAGATTAAGAAGAATAAAGAGAATAATAAGAATTAGAAGAATAATATGAATATGAAGAATAATAAGAATAATAATAAAAAGTTGAATATATAGAATAAAAAATTGAAAAGAATAAGAAGAATAAGAAGATTTAAAACTATAAGTAGAATAAGAAGAATAATAAGATGGAAAAAATAAATAGAATAAAAAGAATAAGAAGAATAAATTCAATAATAAGATTAATAAAAAAGAAAGAATAAGAATAATTAGAAGAATAAGAATTTTTAAGATGAATATGAAGAATAAAAATAATAAGAAGAATAATAAAAATAAGTATAATAAGAAGAATAAGAAAAATAAGAATAATGAAAAAAATAAGAAGAATAAGAAGAACAAGAAGAAAAAAAAAGAATAAGAATAATATTAATAAGTACAATAATAAGACTAAGAAGAAAAAAAAAAGAAATAAGAAGAATAAGAAGAATAATAAGAATAAGAAGAACTAGAAGAATACGAAGAATAAGAAGAATAAGGAGAATAAATAGAAAAAGAAAAATAAGAAAAATAAGAAGAATAAGAAGTATAAGAAGAATAAGAAGAATAAGAAAAATAATAAGAATAAAAAAGTTAATAAATTAAAAAGAATAATAAGAATAACAAGAATAAGAAGAATAACAAGAATAAGTAGAATATGAAGAATAAGTAGAAGAAGTAGAATAAAAAGAGAAAGAAGAATAAGAATCATAAGAAGAGTAAGAAGAATAATAAGAAAAATAAGAATAAATATGAATAAATAAGAATAATAGGAATAAGAAAAATAAGAAGAATAATTGAATAAATAGAATAAGAAGATTAAGAAGATTAAGAAGAATAAGAAAAATGAGAAGAATTTGACAAATAATCAGAAAAAATAATAAAGAAGAATAAGAAGAATAATAAGAATTAGAAGAATATGAAGGATAAGAAAAATAAGATTAATAATAAGAATCAGAAGAATTAGAAGAAAAGAAGAATAAGAAGAATAAGAAAAATTAGAATAATAAAAAGAATATAAATAATAAGACGAATAAAAGAATAAGAAGAACAAAAATAATAAGAAGAATAAGAAGAAAAAGAAGAAAAAAGAAGAAAATAAGAATAAGAAGAATAATTGCTTAGTGTAGGTGAAAAGGGTGTAAAGGGTTACGGGTAGCAAGCAAGTAGGTTGTAAAAATGGTATTCCTCCGCCAAAAGAGAGGGTTATAATTAATAAATACTGCTTTAAAAAAAGAAGAATAATAAGAATAATAAGAATAAGTAGAAAAAGAAAAAAAGAATAAGTAGAATAAAAAAAAGGAAAATAAGAAGAATAAAAGATTAAGAAGAATAAAAGATTAAGAATAATAATAAGAGTAAAAGAATAAGAAGAATAAGAAGAATAAGAAAAATAAGAAGAATAAGAAGAATATGAAGAATAAAAAGAATATGAAGAATATGAAGAATAAGAAGAATAAGAAGATAAGAAGAATAAGAAGAATAACAAAAATAAGAAGAATAAGAATGATAATAAATTAAAAATAATAAGAAGAATAAGAAAAATAAAAAAAATAAGAAGATTACATAGAATAAGAAGAAATAGAATATAATTAGTAAGAGGAATACGAATCATAGGAAGAATAATAAGAATATGAAAAATAAGAAGAATAAGAGAATAAGTAGAATATGAAGATCTAGAAGAATAAGAAAAATATGATGAATTAGACGAATATAAAGAATAGAAAATATAAGAAGAATAATAAGAATAATAAGAATTAGAAAAATATAAAGAATAAGAAGAATACAAAAATTTCGAAGAATAATAAGAATAGTTATAATAATAAGAATAAAAATAATAATAAGAATTAAATAATAAGAACAAAAAAAGAATAAGAAGAATAAGAAAAATAAGAATAATAAAAAGAAAAAGAAGAAAAAAAAGAATAATAAGAATAATCCGAATATGTAGAATAAAAAAAATAAAAAGAATAAGAGGAATAAGTAGAAAAATAAAAATAATAATAAGTAGAATAAGAAGAATAAAATGAATAAAATGAATAAGAAGAATAAGATTAAGAAGAATAAGAATAACAAGAATATGAAGAATAAAAAGAGTAATTAGAATAAAAAGAATAAGAAAAATAAGAAAAATAAGAAGATTAAGAAGAAAAAGAAGAATAAGAAGAATAAGAAGAATAATAAGAATAATAAGAATAAAAAGTATAAAAAGAATATCAAGAATAATAATAAAAAGATGAATAAAAAGAATAAAAAGAAAGAGAAGAATTGGAAGAAAAAGTAGAATAAGAAAAATAATAAGAATAGGAAGAATAAGATGAATAAAACGAATAAATAATAAAAAGAATTAGAAGAATAAAAAGAATAAGAAGAATGAGAAGAATAAGAATAATAAAAAGAAAAAAAAAGAATAAGAAAATAATAAAAAGAATAAAAATAATAAGAATAAGAAGATTAAAAAAATAATAAGAATAAAAACATACAGAAGAATATGAAGAATAAAAATAATATTTAAATAAAAAGAATAAGAAGAATAGGTAGAATAAAAAGTGTAAGAAGAATAAAAAGATAAAATAGTATAAGAAGAATAAAGAATAATAAGAATAATAAAAATAATAAAAATAAGAGAATAAGTAGAATAATAAGAATAGGATGATTATGAAGAATAAGAAAAATTAGAAGAATAAGATGAAAAAGAAGAATAAATAATATATAAGAAGAATACAAAATATAAGAAGAATAAGAAGAATAATAAGAGTAAGAAGAATTAGAAGAATTACAAGTATAAGAAGAATAACAAAAATAACAAGAATAAGATGAATAAAAAGAAAAGAAGAATAAGAAGAATTATAAGAATAATAAGAATAAGTATAATAATAAGAATAAAAATATTAATAAGAATAAAACAATATGAAGAAATATAAGAATAAGAAGAATAAGTAGAATAAGTAGAATAAGATGAATAATCACGATAAGTAGAATAAGAAGAATAAAAAGAATACAAGGAAAATAAAGAATAAAAAGAATAAGAAAAATAAGAAGAATTATTAGAATAAGAAGAATAAATTAATAAAAAGTATAAGAATAATAAGAATAAGAAAACTAATAAGAAGAATAAGAAGAATAATAAGAATAAGAAGAATAAGAAGAATAAGAAGAATAAAAATAATAAGAAGAATTAAAAGAATATGTAGAATTAGAAGAATAAGAAGAATAATAAGAGTAAGAAGAATCAGAAGAATCAAAAAAATAATAAGAATAATAAGAATAATAAGAATAACAAGTATAAGAAGAATAATAGAATATGAAAATAAGAAGAATAGGAAAAATTAGAAAAATAAGATGAAAAAGAAGAATAAGAATAAAAAGAAGTTTAGGAAGAATAAGAAGAATAATAATAATATCTAGAATAATAAGAATAATTATAAAAAAATAATCAAAAAATAAGAAGAATTAGAAGAATAAGAAGAATACCAAGAATAAGAAGAATAAATTGAATAAGAAGAATAAGAAGAATAAGTTGAATAAGAAGAATAAGAAAATAAAAAATGTTGTCAACTTTCTAGAAATAGAAAATTTGCTTTCTAGAAAGAGAAATGGCCATTGTTGAGTGAAGAAACTTAATTTTTAAGCTAAAATGGAGAAATCTAGTTTACTCTTAAACAAAAAATCATTTGCATCACTATTCAATCGAACCGAGACAGTTTTTCCGAAGTTTGACGTGAAAAATGGTGAGCCTTTTGTAATTGCTTCGAATGAGGAACAAAAAAAGCTTGCGGATGCGTTTAAGCTCACCCTTATCGGGAAGTTCTCCCATGGCCATCCTGTATTGAAAGATATTCATCATTTTCTGGCTTCATTAAAATTAAGGGTAGTGGTAAGTATGTCTTGGTTTTATGGTAAGCACATCTTCATCCATTTCATGGAAGAAGAAGGCTTCCTCTGAATATGGCTTAGAGGGCAATGGATAATCACGAGGTACCCTAAGCGTGTCCTCAAGTGGTCACCAAGCTTCACTCCTCAAGAAGAACCGGCACAGTCTCTGGTATGGTTTAATTTACCGAACCTCCCTCTTCATTTTTTTCATTAGCTTCCTCTATTCTTAATCGGCCTTTGATTAGGCAAAACATGGCTTATTGATGAAGCCACGACATGCATGACTAGACCAAGCAGGGCCAAGATTTGCATTGAAATAAATCTAAAAAATATTCCCCCTAATAGAATATGGATTGGCAGTACCTCCTCAAATGGATTCTGGCAGGATGTTATTCTAAAATCCATGATGAGTTCTTGTATAATTTGCCTCAGAATGGGTCATGTAATAATAGAATTTATTGTGGAAGGAGGGATGAAAGGAGATAGATTTAAGGAGGGGAAAGGTAGAAGCAGACTATGGGTGAATAGGGGGCAGAGAGAAGAGGACGGAGCTGTAAAATTAGATGAGGAGGAGAGTGTAGAAGAAGGAAGGAGTCACAATGTGAAAGGGGCAGAAGGAAGGAAGTGTCGGGCTTATAGGCAAACTGGGAGTGTTAGAGAGAGGGATGAAGAAAGTTTAGAAGGGGCATTGGAGGCAATAGAAATAGGGTCTGCAACTTAATATTGTAATCTTAGCCGAACCAATGGTAATAAAAGAACAAATAGAAAAATATAAAAATTTGATTAGCTTCGATCGAACCTATTCGAATCTGAATGGTAAGATATGGGTCTTGTGGAATAAGTCAATTGAGGTTGAAATAGTTGCAATAGCTGAGCACTTTATCAGCTTCAAATTAGATAAATCAGATTCAATCATTTCAGTTGTATACGCTAGCAATGCTAGAGAAGATAGAAAATTATTATGGCAAGCAATGGATGATCTAGCCACAAAGAAAACTCCGTGGATTATTGGAGGAGATTTCAATGTGATCAGAAATCCTAGCAAAAAAGGGGAGGTAGAGCTCCTGACCAGATTGCCTTTGATCAGTTCAATGAGGCAATTGCAAGAGCAAATTTAATGGAGGTAGACTTTCTTGGGTAAAATTTTACATGGTGCACTAATTGGAAGAGAAGGGGAGCAATATGGTCCAGGCTGGATCGAGTTCTACTTAACATATAATGGTTGGACAAGATGGGAAGAATTAAAATCAAATATTTAAGTAGAACCTGCTCGGAACTTAGCCTACTCCTTATGGCTTATGAGGTAAGTAATGGAAAAAACTATGGGTTCAAATTTCAAAACATGTGGGGATTGCATAAGGGTTTTGATGCCATTGTAAAAAAATCATGGGAAAACCCAGCTTTGGGCAATCCTATGCAAATCTTGGCAAAAAAATTTCGAACCTTGTGATTCTTGACTGTTAAATGGAATAAAGAAATTTTTGAAAATATTAATAAAAAAATGTAGGAAGCTGGACAGAAGGCTGAGAAGCTTGAAATAGAATATGAGGAGAGGCAAGATGACATTTCTAGAATTGAGTTAAGTAAAGCGAAAGCACAATTGAAGTTCGAAATGCACATGGAAGAAATTTTTTGGAAGCAGAGAGCCAGAGTTAGATGGCTAAAAGACGGAGACAAAAATATGAAATATTTCAATGCTATGACAAAAATAAGAAGGCACAAACAAATAATAAAAGGATTAAAATTAGCAAATGGGCAATGGTTAGAAAAGAAAGAGGAAATAAAAAATGAACTAGAAAAGCATTTTAAAAATCATTTATGCAGTGCGAACACACCTAGAATAGCCTCATTAATGCAGTATATTAAGAGGAAGGTCCCAGATGAAGATAACAAAAAATTGGAAGAACTCCCCACAGAGGAAGAGGTAAAGGAGGTAGTGTTTAGTGTGAACAAATATAGCGCAACAGGTCCAGATGGGTGGAATAATGGTTTTTTTCAGCATAGTAGGCATTTTATAAAAAAAGATCTAATAGTGGCTATTACTAGTATCTTCGCTGGCGCAGAGATTATAAAAGCGTGGGTTCTTACATTTAACTGATTCCTAAGAAGGCTAATCCAAAGATAGGAGAAGATTATGCCAATCAGCCTATATAATTCTATTTATAAGATTCTAGCTAAATTACTACAGGGTAGGCTCAGCAAAATTCTCTCCTCTATCATAACTATTGAACAAACTAGTTTTGTAAAGGATAGATCGATAATGGAGAATATTAATTTAGCTTTAGAAATGATAAAGAAAATAGGAGCCAAAGCAAGAGGGCATAACGTAATATTAAAACTAGACTTTTCCAAAGCATTCGATAGAGTTGAATGAGATATTTTATGCTTTTTAATGAGAAAGATGGGGTTATCGGAATTCTAGATAGCCTAATGCATAGATGTATTTCTAGCGCATGAGTTAGAATTCTCATAAATGGACAGGCTAGTGAAGAATTAAACCTACAAGAGGGCTTAGACAAGGGGACCCTCTCTCACCATCTTTATTTAACATTTATCTAGAACTTTTTATAGTAAATCTAAAAAAGGATATGAGAGAAGGAAAAATCATTACGTATAAATAGCCAAGGAGCACACCGACTATGAGCTGCTTGACATATGCAGATGATATTATTATCTTCTCAAATGCAAGTAGCAGATTCATGAGAAATTTAATGAAGTTACTGTAGAATTTGGAGGAAGAATCGGGGCAGGTGTTAAATATAAATAAATGCCAATTTATAATTGAAAAAAACATGCCTGAAAACATAGCCACAAAAATTAAAAACCTCACAGGGTTCACACATAAAAAAGGAGATCTATGCTACTTAGGTTGCCCGATTTATGAGAGAAGGTTAAAGGAGGAGTATTTAGTAGGCATGATTGAAAACTAGAGGCAATAAATTGTGGGTTGGAAAAAAGACCTACTAAATATGGCAGGAAAAATTGCGTTAATCATGCACGTGCTACCATGCACACTAGCATATACTTTAATGGCTTTACAACCTCCAAAAAACATACTTAAAAAGGTTAAAAGATAAATATCTAATATTTTATGGGGTAAAAGGGGAGGAAAAAATAAAACTCATTGGAAAAGATGGGGAAAGCTCTATTTTCCGATGGAGGAAGGAGGTTTAGGTTTCTATAGATTGAATGATATAGCCAAAGCTTGGGCTTGTAAAAATTGGAGTTTAAAAAATAATAAAAGTGATAGTCTTTGGGTGACATATATGAAAGCTAGATATAGCTTATGCGATAAAGCATTCAAGAATCCAAAAAAGGCGACAAAAAGCTGGAAACTGATGTATAAGCAGCAAATCATTGTGGAGAAACATACGATATTAAAAAGCTCCGGGTAGAAATTGTCCTTGAACCTACATGGAAATTTTACGCTGAAAAGTACCAAAGAATTTGTTAGAATTAAAAAACCTCCACAATATATTTTTGAAAGAGCATGGACAAAGGTGCTCCCACAAAATTTAAATGTGTTCATGTGGAAACTTCTCTCAAAGGGGAATATTTATAGATGAGAATATTCAGAGGAAAGGCATAAGATTAGAATCCAAATGCGAATGCTGTAGACAATATATAGAATGCTCGGATCATCTTTTTTCTACAGGAAAAATAGCTTGAAAAATATGAAATAAATTAGAAATGGAAGTGGATATAAAAACTAGCACAACATCACTTGAAGAGAGGTTAAAAAATGGAGGGATAGTCACACTAAAAATAAGATTTTAAAATGGATAAGAAATTACATTCCGCATATCATAGTCTGATGCTTATGGAAGTCCATAAATAAAAGTAGGTTTGATGGTGTTCCGATGAATGACATAACCATATTAGCAGAAATTAAAAATGAAAGCGTATTTATTTCAGCCTGTAAGCCAATAAAATTGAGCAGAATAGGAATAGAGGAGAACATGAAGTTAACTTGGGGACTCTCTACACGTGATAAGAAAATTCTAGGAATATAAGTTATAAGCTAGAATAAGCCCCATCAAGGAGGCTTAGTTCTAAACACAGATGGGAGCTTTAAGAGGTAAATGGGAGTAGCGAGTGGAGGAGGTGTGATTAGAAATCAAGAGGGAACTGTAATAAAATCATTCACAATGGAAGTTATGGCATCCTCAAGCTTGCACGCTAAAATTAAAGCAGTATATAAAGGAATGAAAATTTGTAAGGATAATAACTTTTTAAATATAAAAGTTCAGGTAGATTCAAGCATATTAGTTGATTTAGTGACATGTAAAATAGAATTATGGAAGTTTGAGGATGACATTAATAAAATTAAAAGTTTAATAGAATAATTAAATGGTAAAATCACACACATTTTTAGGGAGGCAAATGTCGTGGCTGATAAATTTTTTAATGAAGGTAGAGAGGAAGGAGCACAGGAATTCGATGGTGTTAATATTCCAAACAAATTCAAATGATTAATAAATTTAGATAAAATAGGTTTTCCCTATATTAGAGTTCAAAAAACTAAAGATTAGAATGAAATAAGTTGTAGCTAAGTGGCAATGGTTAATTTTTGGTCTTTTAACTAGTTTATTTGCAGCTATTAACAAATGCAGAAGTTATTCAAGAGTCCCCCCGATTCTAAGGGGGGAGAATGAAGAGATACACTACATTTAAAAAAAAGTCACTGATGTTTGTTGCTATCTGCTTTATGGGCTTTTAGAAGGAAGGTAAGAAGGCATATCCACTTGCAGTAATTTGTCATTATGCTTACAGTGGGGTTGTATAGTTTTGGGGGTAGATTTTTGTAGATGCTGCAATCCATTTTATAGGTTTGACAGAGGAGGTCAATAGGTCACAACTGTTTGATGCAAACTGCAATTATAATTGTGGTAGAGCAAACAAACTACATGTGCCAATCATAAGGGTTAGGAGGTAATGAAACATATAGAATGGAAGGATGTTGGTTAATTGTTTTGTAGATTCATTAAGTTTAGGAGCAAGTCAATTATGGAGATTCAAGAGGCCGGGCATTGAAATGGAATAGGAATTGGGTAGGGATTGAGGTTGTTAGATGTCTGTAATATGTTTGAATGGTGTTTTTAATTGTGTATGGGGTTGGGATAGTATGGGTATGCTTCAAGGTTTAAAGGAAATGTAGCCAATTGGGTATGCAATCTAATATGCTTGTAGAAAGGTCAGGTAAGTGGGGGTATGTTAAGCAGTCTGTTGGGTTAGAGTCTGTTAAGTGTCTGTAGGAGGTTGGAGCTATTAAGTGTCTGTTAAGCAGTCTGCTGGGTTATTGTCTATTAAGCTGTCTTCTGGGAATGTAGACTTTAGAGTCTATTAAGTTTCTATTTTGCTTCAAGGTTTTGGTTAAGTTTCAGCAGGAACATTGCTAAGGAAGGAAGCATGACTAAGGGGTAGATATTGGAGGAGCTCGGGAAGGTTGGAGCTGAGGAGGGCACAGGAATGATAAAAAATAGATTATTGCAGCCTTTAAATCCAAGAAAATCTAGCACATATATGGCCCAATGTAGAAACTGAAATTATGAAGTTTTTAACTCGTTATTTGCTTTTATTTTGAAAAAGGGTGTAAAAAAGAAAAGAGTAGATTTTAGCTTGTAAAAATGGTATTCCTCTGCCAAAAGAGATGGCTATTATAATATAATAAAATAAACCTTAAAAAACAACAAAAAAAGAAGAATAAGAAGAATAAGAAGAATAAGAAGAATAAGAAGAATAAGAAGAATAAAAAGAATAAAAAATATAATAAGAATAAGAAGAATACGAAAAATAAGAAGAATAAAAAGAATAAAAAGAATATGAAGAATAAAATAATAAATAGAATAAGAATAATAGAAAGGATAAGAAGAATATTATGAATAAGAAGAATATGCAGAATCAAAAAAATAAGAAGAAAAAGAAGAATAAGAATAAAAAGAAGATTAAGAAGAAAAGAAGAATAATAACACTACAAGAAAATATCGATTTAGCTAGGGATTAGCTAGTAAATAGCAAATGATGTTTGATTTACAATGAAATATATACTAGCGGTGGATTAGTGATGGATTAGCGATGGATTAGCGACGGAAATATATATTTGAAAATTTTCAGTCGCTAATATTTTCGTAGATTTCCATGCAAAGAAAACTAGGAATTTAGTGATGGATATAGCAACGGATTTTCCCTAGCTAATTATATCGAGACAAAATCCGTCGCTAAATAATTATCTGAAATTTTTTTTACTATTCTATATTTTAATGCAAATGATAATTTTTTAAATTTTATTTTTTACAAAATATATTTATTTAGCTAGGGATTTTTCCCTAGCTATTTGCAGTAGGGATAATTTCCATATCCCATCTTTAATGATTTATTTTTTTAATTTATTATTTGTTTTAATATTTTATTTAATTTTGTTTATTAAATGTATATCATGGTCTATAAATGAGCATTACTTGAAATACACATTCTTTTCGTAAAATTATAAAAATAGGATATTATAAATAAATAATTTAAAAATTATCTATATATATATCTATATATAAATGTTGTTAACATTATGCATATCAACATATTACTATATATAAATGTATTTATCTACATCAATACCTATACGTAGCCATATGTCTAAATATATATAATTACATGAAAAACTATATATAACATCTACAATCAATAAGGGTTTAAAGTTTTGCTTTTCAATTTTTAGGTTATGCTGGACACGGTGGGTCCTGAGTTGCAGGTTATTAATAGAAATGAGAAATCCATTTCACTCCTGGATGATGAATTTGTTATTTTAACACCTGATCATGAACAATAAACTTCATCGGAGTTGTTGCACATCAATTTTGATGGACTGTCCAAAGTTAGTACTTTATGAGCTATAATGGTATGGAGGGACTAGATCATAACGAAACAGAGCATTGAAGATCTTTGAATTAAATGAAAATATGATCAAAAACAAAATGGATGTGCTTGGTAGGGCATTCCTTGTAACTTTTTATTATATATGGATCAATATAAATGCAATCACAATAGTGGAGATCCATCAAATCCTTTATTTTCCTTCAAATTTTTATTGTTAATTTTCGACATGCACTTCATTTGAATGATTTGAATTTTTAGTGTCAATGTTTAATTCTCTGTTTATTCATTAATTTCATTATTGATAAAATTGTTTCTTTTTTGCAGGCAATTCAACAAGGGGACTCCATTTTTATTGGTCAGTACTTGTTCACAGGAAGTAAAATGACTTTAGTGTAGCTGGAGGTAATGAATAACTTTAATGGTTGTCTGGCATGAGCCTGTAGAATTAAAATAGCTTAATGATTTAGAATGCACTAATCCCAAAATAATATTATGCTCATGTATGTCTCATGTGCTTTACTGAACAAGTAGGTATCCGAGGTGAGGGAAAATGATGTGGTTTGTATGATAAAGAACTCTGTAACTTTGGCAGGTTCACTGTTCACCCTTTATATTTCCCAAATTCATAAGAATAAGAAGAATAAAAAGAATAAAAAAGATAAGAAGAATAAAAAGGATAAAAAAAATAAGAAGAATATTAAGAATAAGATGAATAATAAGAATTAGAAGAATAAAAAGAATAAGAAGAATAGGAAGAATAAGAGAATAAGAAAAATAAGAGAATAAGAAGAATAGGAAAAATAAGAAGAATAATAAGAATAAGAAGAATAAGAAGAATAAGAAAATAAAAAAAATAAGAAAAATAGGATGAATAAGAAGAATATTAAGAATAAGAAGAATAGGAAGAATAAGAAGAATAAGAAGAATAAGAATAATTAGAAGAATAAGAAGGATAAGATGAATAAGAAGAATAAGAATAATAAGAATAATTAGATTAATAAGAAGAATTAGATTAATAAGAAGAATTAGATGAATAAGAAGAATTAGATGAATAAGAAGAATAAGAAGAATAAAAAGAATAAGAAGAAAAGGAAGAATAATAAGAATAAGAAGAATAAAGAGAATAAGAAGAAAAAAAAGAAAAAAAAGAAAAATAAGAATGAGTAGAATAATAAGAATAAGAAGAAAAAGAGGAATAAGAAGAATAATAAGAATAAGAAGAATAAGAAACATAAGAATAAAAAGAATAATAGGAAGAATAAGAAGAATAAGAACAATTAGAAGAATAAGAAGAATAAAAAGAATAGGAAGATTAAGAAAATAAGAAGAATAAGAAGAATTAAAAAAAGAAGAAGAATAAGAAGAATAAGAAGAAAAATAAGAATAATAAGAATAATAAGAAGAATAAGTATAATAAAAAGAATAAGAAGAATAAGATTAATTAGAATAAAAAGCTGAATTAGAAGAAATAGAAGTCTTAGAAGAATAGGAAAAATAAAAGGACTTTAAAGAATATGATAAAAAGGAAGAATAAGAAGAAAGATTAGAATAAGCAGAATAAGAAGAATTAAAAGACTTTGAAGAATAATAATAATAATTAGAATAAGTAGAATAAGAATAATTAGAAGACTTTGAAGAATAAGATGAATAATAATATAAAGAAGAATAAGAAAAATAAGATGAATAAAAAAAATAAGAAAAATAAGGAGAATAAAAAAATAATTAGAATAGTAAGAATAAAAAAATAAAATGAAAAAGAAGAATAAAAAGAATATGAAGAAAAAAAAAGAATATGAAGAAAAAGATGAATAAGATGAATAAAAAGAATAAAAAAATAAGAAGAATCAGAAAAATAAGAAGAATAAAAAGAATAATAATAATAAAAAGAATAAATAGAATAATAACAATTAGAAGAAAAAGGAAAAAAAAGAAGAATAAGAAAAAAAAATTAGAAGAAAATGAAAATAAAGAAAAATAAGAATAATAAGAAAATTAATAAAAATATGAATAATCAGAAGATTAAGAAGAAGAATAATAATAAACATAATAAGCAGAATAATAAAAAATAATAATAATATGAATTAAAATAATAAGCAGAAAAAGAAGAATAAGATGAATAATTAGAATCAGAAGAATAAGTAAAAAAATAAGAATTAGAAGAATTAGAAGACTAAGAAGAATAAGAAAACTAAGAAGGATAAGAAGAATAAGAGGAATAAGAAGAATAAGAAGAATAAGAGGAATAAGAGGTTAAGAAGAATAAGAAGAATAAGAGGAATAAGAGGAATAAGAGGAATAAGAGGAATAAGAGGAATAAGAAGAATAAGAAGAATAAGAAGAATAAGAAGAATAAGAAAAATAAGAAGAATAAGAAGAATAAGAAAAAAAAAAGAATAATAAGAATAATAAGAAGAATAAGAAGAATGAAGAAGAATAAGAAGAATAAGAAGAATAAGAAGAATAAAAAGAATAAGAAAAATAATATGAATAATTAGAAAATACAATAATAAGAATAATAAGAAAAAGAAGAAAAAGAATAAGAAAAATTAGAAGAATTAGAAGAATTAGAAGGATAATAAGAATAAGAAGAATAAAAAAATTTAAAAGAATAAGAAGAATAAGCAGAATAAAAAGAATTAGAAGAATAAACAGAATTAAAAGAATTAGAAGTCTTAGAAGAATAAGAAAAATAAAAGGACTTAGAAGAATAAGAAGAATAAGAAGAATAAGAAGAAAAATTAGATAATCAGAATAAGAAGAATAATTAGAATAAGTAGAATAATAAGAATAAAAAGATTTAAAGAATAAAAAGAATAATGAGATTAAGAAGAATAAGAAGAATTAGAAAATAACAATTATAAAAATAATAATAAGAAAAAATATAAGAAGAATTGGAAGAATAATAAGAATATGAAAAATAAGAAGAATACTAAGAAAAAGAAGAATAATAAAAATAAGAATAATCAAAAAATAAGAAGAATAAAAAGAAAAAAAAATAAGAATTAGAAGAATAATAAGAATTAGAAGAATTAGATGAATTAGAAGAATTAGATGAATTAGAAGAATTAGTTGAATCAAAAGAATAAGAAAAATAAAAATAAAAAAAAGAAAAATTATAAGAATAAGAAGAATAAGTAGAATAATAAGAAAATGAAGAAAAATAAGTATAAGAAGATAATAAGAATTAAAAGAATATACATAATTAAAAGAATTAGAATCTTAAAAAAACACAAAAATAAATATACTTAGAAGAATAGTAGAATAAGAAGAATAACTAGAATAAGCATAATATGAAAAAATAGAAGACTTATAAGAATAAGAAGAATAATTAGAATAAGCAGAATAAAAGAATTAGAAGACCTAGAAGAATAAAAAGAATAATAAGATTAAGATGAATAAAAAGAATAAGAAGAATAAAAAGAATAAGAAGAATAAAAAGAATAAGAAGAATAAAAAAATAATTAGAATAATAAGAAAAATAAAAATAAAATGAATGAGAAGAATAAGAAGATAAGAAGAATAACAAGAATAAAAAGAATAATAAGATTATTAAGAATAAGAAGAATAAGAAGAATAAATAGAATAAGAAGAATAAGAAGGATAAGAGAATAAGAAGATTAAGCAGATAAAGAAGAATATGAAGAATAAGAAGAATAAAAGGAATTAGAAGAATAAAAGGAATTAGAAGAATAAAAGGAATTAGAAGAATAAGAAGAATAATAAAAATAAGAAGAATAATAAGAATAAAAAGAAAAAAGAAAAATAAGTAGAATAGTATTAATAAGGAGGATAATAAGAAAAAGAAGAATATGAAAAATAAGAAGAATTATAAGAATAAGAAGAAAAAGAACAAGAAGAAGAAAAAGAAGAATTAGAATAATAAGAAGTATAAAGGAATAAGAAGAATAACTAGAATAAGTAGAATAAGAAGAAAAGAAGAATTAGAAGAAAAGAAATAAGAAGAATAAGAATAGAAAGAAGAATAAGAAGAATAAGAAAAAGAATAAAAAGATGAAAAATAAGAAGATTAAGAAGAATTAGTAGAATAAGAAAAATAAAAAAAAATAAGACGGATAAGAAGAATAAGAAGAATGAGAAGATTAAGAATAATAAGAAGAATAAGAAGAATAATAATAATAATAACCAGATTAAAAGGAATAAGATGAATATGATGAATTATAAGAATTAGATGAATAAGATGAATTAGAAAAATAAGAAGTATAAGAATAATAAGAACAATAAGAAATTAAGAAGTATGACTCTAATAAACTAATAATGGATAGATGTATCTATTGGAATATTAGAGGGGTGGTAAATAAGCCCTCTCTAAATAGAATTAAAAAATTAATAAAAATTCACAAAGAAAAGATAGTCATTTTATCTGAACCGATGGTATATACCCATAAATTAGATAATTATAAAAAATAATGGGTTTCGACAATGCTACGGCTAATATTAATTATAAAATTTGGGTCATGTGGTATTAAATCATAGATATCTCAGTTTTGAAATCTCTCGAACAACTTATACACTTTAAAGTAGGAAATTTAGAGACCATCTTTACTACTTTATATGCAAAAAATACGAAAGAAAAAAGAAAGTCTTTATGGAAGGAGATGGAGGAGATAGCCCAGACAGATCTTCCCTGGATCATCGGATGAGATTTTAATGTAATTAGATACCCGATAGAGAAGTTACGAAAAAATCAACCAGATTCAGAAGCCATGGCACATTTTAATGAGGCTATCGCCAATACGAATCTTTTGGAAGTAGAATTCCCTGGCTCAAATAACACATCATGTTATAACTGGAAGATGCGAGGAGTGATTTGGGCTAGATTAGATAGAGTCTTCTACAATGCTAAATGGCTGGCAGCACATGGAGAAATGTCTCTGAGAAACTTAAATAGAGCATGTTTGGATCACAACCTTATGCTATTATCTTTTCGAAAAAGCCAAAAATTAATAAAAAGCTTTAACTTCCAAAACATGTGGAGTTTACATCCCGAGTTCGAAAAGTTAGTAGAAATATCATGGTCAGAACTTTCATCAGGAAATCCCCTGCAAGTGCTAGCTTCAAAGCTGTGCAGATTAAGGTTCATATTGATGAAATGGAATAAAGAAAGTAATATTAATGAGAATATTATTCTGGTAGAAGAGGAGGTTGCACATAAAGAAAAAGAATATGAAACAAACCAAAATGTTATAAATAGGCAGGAACTTAGCAAAGCGGACGCAACCTTAAAGCTCAAACTACACAAGGAGGAGGTGTTTTGGAAACAAAGATCAAAGATAAAGTGGCTAAAAGAGGGTGATAATAATATTAAGGTCTTTCATTCTATGGCCAAAATTAAAGCCCAAATAAAGCATATAGCAGACATTAAAAATTTGGAAGGATGTCGGCTAGTAGAAAAAGAAGAAATAAAATGTCATATAGAGGATTATTTTAAAAATCTTTAACCATAAATGAAAATTAAAGAGATCGATCATTATTGCAAGCATTGAAATGTCAGGTTACTGCAGAAGAGAATGCAAGGCTAGCAGAATTCCCATAAGAAGAAGTAGTCAGGAAAGTGGTATTTAGCTTGAATAAAGACAGTGCACATCATTAAGAGGGACCTCCACCTTGTAGTCTCTTATATTCTTGCAGGCATAGATATTACAAAAGCATGGACTTTGTCTTTTATAGTCTTATTACCTAAGTCTAATAATCCACAAAAATGCAAGGATTTCAGACCGATTAGCTTGTGCAATGTGGTCAATAAAATTTTAGCAAAACTTTTGCAAAATAGGCTAAGTAAAATATTCCCTAATATTATCTCTCCTGAGCAATCAGGTTTTGTGAAAGATAGAATAATGATAGAAAATATAGGCTTAGCCTCTGAAATGATGAGAGATATTGACATTAAAACTAGACGCCATAATGTGGCAATTAAATTGTATCTCTCAAAAGCTTTTGATAGGGTGAAATTGTCTATTGTATGTTATGCCATGAGAAATATGGGCTTCTCAGAATCCAGGATAGATTTGTTGTTCAAATGTATCTCAAGCGTGTGGGTAAGAATTATAATTAATGGTCATAAAGGAGATGAGTTTAAGCCAGAAAGAGGATTAAGACAAGGAGATCCATTATCTCTTTATTTTTTAATATCTATCTGGAATTACTCATCCTAAATCATAAAAGGAGAATACAAGAAGGGAGTATATTGCCTTTCAGGCAGCCAAGAGGGACCTCATTGGTGAGTTAGTTGGTGTATGCGGATGATGTTATTATTTTCACAAACGCTAGCACCAAGTCATTAATAAATTTGATGGAGCTAATGCAGGTATTAGAGGAGGAGATGGGGTAATGTATGAATACAAAGAAATGCCAATTTATTATGTCATCTAAAACACCAGAGAATGTGATTCAATGAGTTAAAGAGATCATAGGTTTCAATCAAAAAAAAGGCACTTTGATGTATTTGGGCTGTCCGATACATGAAGGAAGATTAAAAGAGAAGTATTTTAGCTTTCTTTTAGAAAAAATGAGAGGCAATTGTTGGTTGGAAAAAGGATATGTTAAGTTTTGGAGGAAGAGTTACACTTATCTCCCATGTTTTATAGGGCTCATTGTCCCACTACTTATCAGTCATTCATCCCCCGAAAAAAGTTATAAAAATGCTGGAGACAGAAATGGCTAACTTTCTTTGGGGTAAGCAGAAAGGAAAAGCTAAGCTACACTGGAAAAAATCAAATTCACTATTCCATCCAAAGGAGGAGGTGGGTCTGGGTTTTACTAGCCTTGAGGTAGCCTCCAAAGCATGGACTTGTAAAGGTTGGTGGAAACTCAAAGCAAATGATGGTATTTGGGCAAGATTCATGAGGGCTAGATACAACTGGGGGAATGAAGATAATAAGAAAAAATCTTCAAGGTCATGGAAGATGTTATTGAATCAAAAAAATCTTGTAGAATCGCAATCTCAACTTAATAAGAGTAGGTGGAAGTGGACTCCCAATCCTCAAGGTGTTTTCCCCTTAAAATCTGCAAAGGACCAGATAAGAAACAAGAGGAGGGTGTCACCGATTTTTAAATGGGGATGAAAAAATGATGCTCCACAAAAGATGAAATTCTTTCTATGGAGAACCCTTCAAGAAACTACACCTGTGGATAATAATTTACTAACAAAAGGTATTAAAATAGCCTCCAAATGTGAATGCTGCCTTTCAGAAATTGAAAGCACAAATTATTTATTTTCTACAGGCGAAATAGCAAAGGAAGCCTGGAGCCAGATTCACATTGGTCAGGCAAGTCAAGGAAAGACGATTAAAGATAGATTACTGAGTTGGCAAGGTCCTAGCCTTGGGAATAAAGTTTAGTCCTGGCTTAGGAAAAACATCCTGATAGTAGTAATCTGGTGCATCTAGAAGGTGAGGAACAAGAGTAGATTTGAAAATGTTCGTATGAACTCAGAGAATATCTTAAAGGATATTAGAAAAAAGATTACTAGTATTTTGGAGGCAAACCCTGTTAGAACGAGAAAAGATAAGCCAGTAATGGATTTGATAAATCACTGGGGCTTGTCATATATAAAAGAAAGGGAGCTGAGGGCAAAAAAGTATTAAGTGAGAGAAACCTCTGAATGATAAAATGTCTCTCAATACGGATGGTAGCTTTAACAGAGATATGGGGGTAGCAGGGGGAGGATGTGTTATAAGAGATTCGCAAGGAAAGGTTCTTAAAACATTTACGATGAATTTAAAAGGTTGTCAGCACTATATTCAGAGATTCAAGCCCTCCACAAAGGTCTACAAATCTGCAGTGAGCTTAATATTAAAGAGTTTCAGATTCAAGTGGATTCAAAATTTCTAGTTGACTTAGCGAACAAAGATTTAAATCTCTGGCAATATGAAGATTATATAGAGTCAATAAGAAAATATATGGAAGAAGGGAATACAACCATTAAGCATATATATAGAGAGACAAATACTTTAGCGGATAGGTTAGCCAAGGAGGGAGAGACTATAGGAGAATAGGTTTTTGGAACAAGCGATCTTCCAGAAAAATTCAAAGGCGTGGCAAGGCTGGATGAACTGGGATTTCCATATGTCAGGATTTGCAAAGACAAGTTTTTTGATTAAACATTTAATAGTGTTGCATAATCTTCGATGACTACTTCTTGGGACATTTGTGCTCTTTTTTCTTACAGGGTGTTGGGCTGGCATAGAAGAGGGAATGCTGTCAGTTGGTAGATATTTTTCTTATTTCAAAAATAATTAAATGTTTTAGTTCAGTTTGAGTTTGTAATTCAAGCCTATTGAAGCAAACGGAAGGCCGGGAATAGCTATTAGAAGCATGAATACAGATATTCTGCACCTTAGCCTATTATATATATATAACCAATATGCGTTTGGACTGGCTTGGTTTTTTTGCAGGGTTTTCTAGATGTTTTGGTCTGGTAAGGTGTTATGTGAGTTTATGTTATTCCTAGGATTGGCATGTAACTAATTTGATGTTGCATAAATAGGGAAGTGGAAACGTTACAGTTTTCTTGTATGCTTACATACTGAATAGGTAAGTTATTGATAGGAAATAAGGGGTTAAAAATGTTTCAAGGATAAACTGTAAAAACGTCTGTTTTGTGCATGTGGCTAATAAGTTTATAATTATGGATAAAATTTATGTTAAAGCATACATGTCGTGGTTGGTTTGTAGGCAGTCTGCCAGGTGTTTGCATAAATGTCAATGTAAGTTTCAGAGTCTATTTATACAAGTGTCTGTGAGCGTCGGTTTTTATCTGTCAGGTGGTTCTGTTCCTGCTTTTCTGGAATAGGACATGATTAACTCTGCAAAAGGAACATGGATAAAGGGATAGAGGAGGTATCTCAGGAATGGAAAAAGAAAGGAGGACAGAAGTAAAGCTAAGA
Organism: Sapria himalayana; assembly: GCA_029783825.1. Classification (NCBI taxonomy): domain Eukaryota; kingdom Viridiplantae; phylum Streptophyta; class Magnoliopsida; order Malpighiales; family Rafflesiaceae; genus Sapria; species Sapria himalayana. The sequence goes on along the minus strand of JAREIK010002076.1, from coordinate 371,783 downwards.
AAGGATCAAGTTTCAGCTGCTAAAGAATGACTTAAATCCATTGCTAAAGATGAGAACACATTATTGCAACCTTAAGATAGCCTATGCCCATTTATTTTGTTTTTTTATTTTTGCAAAGTTGGTGTAAAAGGGGAAAGGGTAGTATTAGCTTGTAAAAATGGTATTCCTCCTCCAAAAAAAGAAGGTTATAATAATAAAAAACAACTTAAAAAAAAGAACAATAAAAAGAACAAGAAGAATAATAAGAATTATAAGATTAAAAAGAAAAATAAGATTAAGAAGAATTAGAAGAATTAGAAGAATAAAAAGATTAATATGAATAAGAAGAATAAGAAGAATAAGAAGAATATGTAGAATAATAAGAAAAAGAAGAATAAAAAAACTAACAAGAATAAGAAGAATATAGAAGAATAAAAAGAATATTTAGAATAAGAAGAATAAGAAGTATAAAAAGAATAACAAGAATAAGAATAATAAGAAAAATAAAATGAATAAGAATAATAAGAAGAATAAAAAAAAGAATAAGAAGAATTAGAAGAATAAGAAGAATAATAAGATTAAGTAGTATCATAATAATAAGAAGAATAATAAAAATAAGAAGAATAAAAAGAATAAGAATAATATGAAGAATAAGATACTGAGAAGTCTAGAGAAGGCACTAGTAGTATGCCTCAAAATGTATGGTTTTGTTTTCTGTCAATATACAGGAGACAATAAGAAAGAGTTAGGCAAGGAAGGTTGGTATTCAGGCTATAAAGACTACAAAAATATTAAGAGGAGATCAGAATTAATAACTACTGCCTCATATGGTCAAGAGACAGAATAAAAAAATGATAACCTAGCATTTTTCCTTTTTGGCAAGCTATATGTATTCTAGATTGAGAAAGATGTGTTAAGGGAAGGGGATATGGAAAAGGGTAGGGGTAAGGGAGATTTCTAGTTATATTCTACAATGTAATTTATAGCTAGGATATAACATCAAATACAGAGATATAAGGAGCTTAAAGGAAAAGATGCATGAAGAGGGCACGCTACAAGATGCTGAAAAGACAAGAAGGCAGGAGAAGAGGCTAAGGGTAGGTAGAATGGACAACTATGAACTCAATTAAAAGGCCAAATGTTTAAATATCAAATCATAGCAGGAATAGGTAGCAAAAAAATGTTTGTTTAAAGGAATAAGAAGAAAATTGAAATTTTATTTTAACATAGCCAAATGTTTAACTAGAATACCCGAAAGGGGTCTATAGGAGGATAGAAGAGGGTGTAATGGGCAATGGTTAGCAAGCAAGTAGGTTGTAAAAATGGTATTCCATTGCCAAAAGAAAGGATTAATAATAATAAACTAAACTTTTCAGAAAAAAAACTGAAGAATAAGAATAATAAGAAGAATTTGAAGATTAAAAATAAAATATAGAATAAGAAGAAGAATAAGAATAAACAGAATAATAAGAATAAGAAGAATAAAAAGATTTAGACGAATTAGAATAATAAGTGGAATAATAAGAATTATAAGAATTAGAAAACTTACAAGAATAAAAACAATAATAAGAATAAAAAGAATGAGTAGAATATGAAAAATAAAAAGAATAAGAAGAATAAGAATAAGAAGAATAAGAAAAAGATTACGAAGAAAAAGAAGAATATAAAGAATATATAGAATAAGAAGAATTACAAAAATTAGAAGAATTCAAAGAATTATAAGAATAAGAAGAATAAGAAGAATAAGAAGAAAAAGAATAATAAGAAGAATAAGAATAATAATAATTATTATTATAAGAATAAGAATAATAAGTAAATAAGAAGAAACCGCTCTCGAAAATAATAAGAATAAGAATAATAAGTAAATAAGAAGAATAAGAATAAGAATAATTATTATAAGAAAGAATCCTAAAGAATAATCAATATTATTAACGCAGAACCGCTCTCGAAAAACCTTCGAAGGAACCGCGCCTCCTTCGTCTTCCTAGGGAAAAATTCTGCAATTTTTGTTGAGGAAGAAGTAAATTGCAAGCAAATTTTGAAGGCAATGGATTTCTTAGTTAATAAGAAATCATTTTCAGATTTTGTTAAGAGGAACGCGCCTCTTTCGTCTTCCTCGGACACTCAAGAAAAAAAAATATCGAGGAACCCTCGATATTTTTTTCTGCCGAAGACCTTCGAATGCTCTCTGAACCTCACAAGCACACACTTGTGGGTAAATTCTCGCATGGTAGACCTCGTATTGATGATATCCGCTCCTTCTTTGAAGCTTTGAAGCTCAAAGCTTTGATTAAAATCGGGCTCATAGAAGATAAATACGTGCTGATACAACTACATTCCGAAGAGGATTTCCATCGTCTATGGTTGAAAGGCGTCTGGTATATCATGGGCTATCCCATGAGAATGTTCAGATGGACCCCTAAATTCACGACGAAGGAAGAATCCTCCTTGGCCCTGGTATGGCTGCTGTTTCCCATGCTTCTGATTCATCTATTTGATAAGTATGCTTTATACCGTATTGCTTGTTTGCTTGGCTCTCCTCTTCTTCTTGATGGTGCTACTGCAACACTCTCTAGACCGAGTGTTGCACGTGTTTGTGTTGAGCTGGACTTACAGAAACCATTACCCAATCATATCTGGATTGGAACTATAGATGGAGGGGGATTTTGGCAACAAATCATTCCAGAATACCTCCCTCCATTCTGCTCTTGCTGCAAAAAGATGGGTCATGGTTTAGAAGCATGTTTAGTGAACAAGAAAAGAATAGATGATAAGCTAAAACAAGAGGAAAGAGGAAAGGAGAGAAAAATGGCAGTAGGTAGAAGAGGAGACTTTGATTTATCAAATAAAACCACAGAATTCATACACTGCTCAATTAGAAATTCAGAATGGTAAGGTAGAAGAACTAAAATTAATTGAATATAACAAACCGAATATAGAAGATGAAAGGGCAGAAATAGAAGAGAGGAAGAGGAGGGAGTTGATTAGAAAAATTTCAGAATTAAATAAAAGAACTAGAGTTCAAATGAAAACTAGATATTTTAATGAAATATCTAGTTTAAATAAATGAAAACTAGAGTTCAAAATGTAAATGAAATAATAACGATAGTTTATGCCAAAAATAAAAAGAGGAGAGAAAAGAATTATGGGAGGAAATGAGAAAAACTGCCCTAGAAAATAAGCCATGGATAATAGGTGGAGACTTCAATACGGTTAGAAATTTTAATGAAAAGAAGGGTGGTAAATCACCAAATAAGAGAGGAATGGCTCAATTTAATGACACAATAAATAATACTAATCTAATAGAAGCCAAATTTAATGGCTCATCTTTCACATGGTGCAATAACTAGAAAAAGAAGGGCACAATATGGGCTAGATTAGACAGGGTCTTATTTAACCTTAAATGGTTAGAACAGTTTGGCTCTACAGAGGTTAATCATTTAAATAGATCCTGCTCTGATCACAGTCCATTATTGATTTCTGTTAAAAGAATAATTTACACAAGAGGTTCTTTTAAATTTCAAAATTCTTGGTGCTTACATCATGAATTCTTGAATAAGATAAAGGACTCCTGGAATCTTGAAGTTTCAGGAAATCCGATTCAAATTCTAAATAATAAATTGAGTAGACTAAAGGTTGAATTAAAAAAGTGGAATAATGAAACATTTGGAAATATAATTAAAAATATAAAAGATGCAGAAGAGCTAGTACTAAAAAGTAAATTAGAATTTGAAACAGACCAAAGTATAATCAATAGAAGAACTCTTAGCAAGGCACAAGCGGAATTAAAATTAAAACTGTTAATGGAAGAAGCTTTCTGGAAACAAAAAGCGAAAATTAAATGGTTGAAAGAAGGAGATAAAAACACAAAATTTTTTCAAAAAGTGGCTAAACTAAAATCTCAAAAACATAGAATTAGGGGAATAAAAAACAATGAAAATGTATGGCTTTAAAAAAGACTTAGATATAGAAAATCATTTTACAAAGTTTTTTGAGAATCACTTAGGTGGAATAAGAGAGCTAAAAGGCAACACACTTATACAAAACATAGAGAATAAAATTTCTTCAGATGATAATAATATGCTAACAAAATTCCCAGAAGAAGAAGAAATTAGAAATGCAATTTTTAGTATGAATAAAGACAGTGCAGCTGGCCCAGATGGTTGGAACAATTGCTTCTTTCAGATTTGCTGGGAAATAATAAAAAAAGATTTAGAAAAAGCCATAAATAGTATATTCTGTGGAGCTGATATAGGTAAGAAATGGAGTAGTTTTCATTTAATTCTCATTCCGAAAGTGGAAAATCCACAGAAAGGAGAGGACTTTAGGCCAATTAGTCTTTGTAATTCAATATATAAAATTTTAGCCAAAATTCTACAAAATAGATTAGCATTGCTATTACCAAAAATTATTTCTGAAGAACAAACTGGTTTTATGAAAAATAGATTGATTATGGATAATATCTGCTTGGCAAAAGAAATGTGCAGAGAAATAGGTACTAAAACAAGAGGTAATAATGTATTAATTAAGCTAGATCTTTCCAAAGCATTTGATAGAGTTGAATGGAGTATTCTTTGTTCAACGATGAGAAAAATGGGTTTCTCTGAGACATGGATAGATCTGATATACAGATGTATATCAAACACATGGGCTAGAATTATAACAAATGGGAAAGTAGGAAAGGAAATAAAGCCAGTTAGAGGTTTAAGACAAGGTAACCCGCTATCGCCATCACTATTTAATATTTATCTAGAACTCTTGATAGTTAATCTTAAAAATAAAATGTTAAATGGTCTTATAGGTTCTTTTAGACAGCCAAAAAACACACCCCTGGTAAGTTGTTTAGCATATGCAGATGATGTAATGATATTCACTAATGGATGCAGTAAATCATTAAGTAACCTGATAGATTTATTAAAATGCATGGAGGAAGAAACAGGTCAAAAATTAAACAAAAGAAAATGTCAATATATGATATCTTATAAAGCCCCAACTGCATTATCACATAGAATTAAAAATATCACAGGTTTCTCTCACAAAAAAGGAGAAATGATTTATCTAGGTTGCCCGATTTATGAAGGAAAGTTCAAGACAGACTACTTAGCGCTTCTAATAAATAAATTAAAAAAGAAAATTGCAGGATGGAAAGTAGAATATCTAAGTATGGGGGGCAGAATAACCCTTATAAAATATGTTTTAGAAAGTTTAATAATGCATAATATTATGATCACGCAGCCTTCAATCAAATTTATAAAAGAAATTGAAAAAGAATTAGCCAATTTTTTGTGGGGTAAAAAAGAGGGTAAACACAAACTTCATTGGAAAAAATGGAAAGATTTATGTTATCCTTTCCAAGAAGCTGGTTTAGGCTTTGTCAACATCATTGACTTAGCCAAAGCAGGGGCTAGCAAGAGATGGTGGAATTTAAAAGAAAATGAAAGTTTATGGTCTAAATTTATGAGGGCAAAGTACTGCATAAAGGATGACATTAATAAAATAAAAAATAAAAGTAGGAGTTCACAGGTTTGGAATCAAATGCTTAAACAAAGAGATTTAGTGGAAAATTACTCTAAACAGACGAAAAAAGGATGGAGATGGACCTTATCTCCGGAGGGCACATTTTCGCTTAAAACAGTGAAAAATGTCTTAAGAAAAAAGAAAAAAGAACAAATATTATTTAAATGGGCTTGGAATAATGACAATCCACAAAAAATTAAAACTTTTATGTGGAAAGTTTTATCTAATATTATCCCAATTGATAATAATTTAAAGCAAAAAGGTATTCAACTAGTTTCTAGATGTGAATGTTGCTTAAATGAGATTGAAACATTAGATCACCTATTTTCAGAAGGAAAAGTAGCTGCAGAAATATGGAAAAGATTAGCATCAGAAATGCAGATAAAATATGAACATCTCCCTCTAAGTTGCAGGTTTAAAAAATGGTGTAATTCAAATGTTCCTAGCATGGCACAGAAATGGATTAAAAGCAATGTTCCACCAATAGTCATTTGGTGCATTTGGAAAGCTAGGAATAAAAGTAGATTCGAAGGGTATAATATGATGGTGGAAGATATCTGGAAAGAAATAAAAGAGGAAACAAGAAAAATTTCAGAGATATGCCCTATAAAAACACAAGGTTCAAAGATGGATAAGGATACCTTACAGTTTTGGAACCTAAAAGAAAAACCACTTAAGCAGTTTAAAACAATTAGCATAAAATGGGAAAAACCTGCAAGAGGTGTGTTTACCTTAAATACAGATGGTAGTTTCGATAGAGATATGGGGGAAGCTGGAGGAGGGGGAGCAATTAGAAACTCGGAGGGGAAGTTAATTTTAGCTTTCACTAGAAGATTGCAAGCATCGTCGGCTTTACATGCCGAGATATTAGCACTAAAAGAAGGAATAAGAATATGTAAAAACTTAAATATCAAGAATGTAGATATTCAAATTGATTCAAAAATAGTTGTAAATCTAATTAAAATACAGTCAATTATGTGGAAATATGAAAATGAGATAGAAGAAATTCTGCATGACATAAATTCATTAGATTTCACTATAAAACACATCTTCAGAGAAGCTAACGCTTTGGCTGATGCATTATCTAAAGATGGTAGGAAGAGAGGAGATCACGAGTATAAAGAAGATAATTTACCAAAAAAGTATTTTGGTATTATAAAATTAGATAGCATGGATTTTCCTTATATTAGAAAAATTAAAAATAATAATTTTTAGTTATAAGGATTTTCTTGTGTTTATTCTGGTATTCTATGTATGATGCTGAAAGAGATTAAAGTTCATATCTTCATAGTCTCATCCTGGTCCTGAGGGATGTTGCTGTGATGGTTGGGATACATTTTAGTACAGCTTGGTAAGACTGCAGGTTTAGGGGGCTCAAAAATACAGCAACACGGCAGGCTTTAGTAAGCAATGTTTCTGTTTTAAAAACAGATATGATCTTTCTGCAGGTTTAGGGGTATTTTTGCTTATTAAAACAGAAATATACTTTCATGCACTGCAGGTTGCTTATTAAAAAACAATAACACTGCAGAGGGCTCAAAATTACAGTATAGTTTCTGTTTTACAGCTTTAATAAAAAAAATGTACAGTAACATTGCAGGGCTAATTCGAAGGAGCAAGACGGGGTATTGAATAATAGAGTAGATTATATATATGCATGTAGCTCTTTCTTGCAGGTAACTAAGTAGAGGAAAATGAGATAAAGCTGGACGTAGTGCCTGCTGTCTTTTAGTTTTCTTTTCTTATTATAGGTGTATGGAGTATGTTTTTTTTTTTTTTTAGAATGTTGTATTTTCTGGAAGTCTGTGTTATTTGATATAAGTAGATGCTGTGTTTTTATGAAGTCTGTGTTATTTTAGAAAAGCTGGAAGTCTGTAAATTTTTAGTTGAGTTGTGCTAAGTATGTAACTCATGTAAAGAAGCAATAGTAGAGTAAAGGAAAATCAAAGCTTAAAAAGCAAGGAGGGAGGCAGCCAAGCAGGGAACTCTTACAGCTTAAGGAGGGAGTCTGCTGCTGAATTTTCTAGTTTTTTCTGGTTGGAATTTCCAGAAATTGATGGTAAATGGGTTTTCATCTTATATGGATATGATGCCCTTGATTTTATGCAGGCTGGAATGTTTGTAGGTTAAGCAGAAAAGTTAAGAGCTGCTGATTACCAAGCACATCTAGCAGAATATTTATTACAAAGCAGAATTTAAAAGATGCAATGCTGATATTCAAGGCGGGATACTCTAAAAAAGCGAAAGCATTCTAGCATCTCTCAAAGAGTAACATCACAAGAAGAATTCCAAATCAAAGGTCTCACCTTACAAGACGTGGAAGAGACATGGACTCTTGCAAAAGACTGCACTTATCTTTACTATACGAATAAAGATTCAGCCATGGTTTCATTAGAAAGAATGAACTTTTCAAAGCTTAAAGGAAGATCTCAAGACCTAAAAAACATTTCCATTTAAATTTATACACTTAGTTTGATCTAAATGTTAAAGATTTTCTTAAATATTGGGTGTAATAGGGATAAGGGTAGATGTTAGTTTGTAAAAATGGTATTCCTCCGCCAAAAGAGAGGGTTATAACTAATAAATAACACTTGTTAAAAAAAAAAGTAAATAAGAAGAAAAAAAAGAATAATCTATATAAGAAGAATTAGAAGACTTCGAAGAATAAAAAGAAAAGATGAATAAGAAAAATAAGAAGAAAATGAAAAATAATATGAATAATAAGAATAAGTAGAATATAAAGAATAAAAAAATTATAAAAATAAGATTAAAAAAAAGAAAAGAAGAATAAGAAGAATAAAAATAATAAAAAGACTAAGAAAAATACAAAGAATAAGAAGAATCAAAAAAATAAGAAGAATAAGATGAATTAGAAGTATATGGAAAATAATATGAATAAAAAGAAATAGAAGAATAAGAAGAATCCATAAAATAAGAAGAATAAGAAAAAAAGGAAGAATAAGAAGAATAAAAAGAATAAGAAGATTAAGAATAAAAAGAAGAATAAGAACAATAGAAGAATATTTAAAGAAAAAAAATGAAAAGAATAAGAAGAAAAAGAAAATTAAGAAGAGTAAAAAGAATAACCAAAATAAGAAGAATAAAAAGAATAAGAAGAATATTAAAAATTAGAAGAATAAAAAAGAATAAGAAGAATATTAAAAATTAGAAGAATAAGAAGAATTTGAAGAATATGAAGAATTATAAGAATAAAAGAGTAAGAAAAACAAGAAGAATATGATGAATATGACAAATAAGAAGAATAAAAACAATAAAAAGAATAAGAAGAATCTGATAAATAACATGAAAAAAAGAATAAGAAGAACAAAAAGAATAAAATAATTAAAAGAATAAGAAAAATAAAAAGAATTAAAGAATAATAATTATTATTATTATTATAAAAAGTAGAATAAGATGAATAAGAATAATAAGAAAAATAACTATAATAAGAAGAATAAGAAGATTACGAAGAATAAGAAGATTAAGAAAAATAATAAAAATAAGAAGAATAATAAAATTAAGAAGAATAAGAAGAATAAGAAGAATAATAAGAATAAAAGAATAAGAAGAATAAGAAGAATAAGAAGAAGAATAAGAATAAAAGAATAAGAAGAATAAGAAGAATAAGAAGAATAAGATGGATTAAAAGAATAAGAAGAATTAGAAGAATAAAAAGAATTAAAGAAATATAATAAGAAGAGGAATCAGTAGAAAAATAAGAATAAGAAAAATAACTATAATAACAAGTAAAAAAAGATTAAGAAGATTAAGAAGAATAATAAGAATAAGAAGAATAAGAATAATAAGAATAATAAAAATAATAAGAATAATAAGAATAATAAGAATAATAAGAATAATAAGAAGAATATGATGAATATGACAAAAAAAGAAGAATAAAAACAATAAAAAGAATAAGAAGAATTTGAAAAATAAAATGAAAAAAAAAGAATAAAAAGAATAAAAGAAATAGAAGAATAAGAAAAATTAGAAGAATTAAAGAATAATAATAATAATAATAATAAGTAGAATATGAAGAATGAGATGAATAAGAATAATAAGAAAAATAACTATAATAAGAAGAATAAGAAGAATACGTAGAATAAAAAGATTAATAAGAATAAGAAGATTAAGAAGAATAATAAGAATAAAATAATAAGAAGAATAAGAAAAATAATAAGAAAAGATAATGAAAAAATTATAAGAATAAGAATAAATTTAAAAATAAGAATTATAAGAAGTATAATAAGAAATTTAAAATTATCAAGAATCATAAGAAGATGAAGAAGAATAATAAGAATAAGAAGAGTAGGAAGAATAAAAAGAATAAAAAGAATAAGAAGAATAAGAAGAATAAAAATAATATGATGAATAACATGAATAACATGAATTACAATAATAAGATGAATAATAACAATAAGAATAAGAAGAATAAGAAGAATAAGAAGAATAAGAAGAATAAGAATAAATAGAAGAATAAGAAGAATTAAAAATATTGGAAGAATAAAAAGAATAAAAAAAATGAAAAGAATAAGAAGAATAAAAATAAAAAGACAAAGAAGAATAATAAGTAGAATAATAAAAATAACAATAATAAGAAGAATAAGATTAATAAGAAGAATAAGAATAAAAAAAGAATAATAAAATTAAGAAAATATGAAAGGAAGAATAAGAAGAATAAGAAGAATTATAAGAATTAGAAGAATTAGAAGAATTAGAATAATAAAGAGAATTATAAGAATAAGATGAATTAGAAGATTAAGAAAAATTATAAGAATTAGAAGAAAAATAAGAATAAGAAAAATTAGAAGAATAAGAAGAATAAGAAGAACAAGAAGAATGAGAAGAATTAGAACCATAAGTAGAATAAGAAGAATACAAAGAATAAGAAGAATAATAATAAGAAGAATAAGAATAATAAGAAGAATAAGAATAATAAGAAGAATACTAAGAATAAGAAGAATAATAAGAAGAAGAATAAGAATAATAAGAAGAATAAGAAGAATTGAAGAAGAAAAAACATTTGGGGTTTTTTCAAAAAATGCTCTCAACTTCTAGAGAGAGAAAATCTCATTTTCTAGAGAGAGAAAATCACTATTTGAGCTCAAATCTAGCTTCTTTGAAGTGCAAAATGGTGGAAAATGACTTGTTATTAAAAAATAAGTCATATTCCTTGATAACAATGGAGCCCACGCCTCCTTCTCGCTCGTTCGGAACAAAAAACGAGAACCCCATTATCATTTTTTCAACCGATGAGTTACAGAAGCTTAAGGAGCCTTATCAATACATGCTTATTGGAAAATTCTCCCATGGCAGGCCTCGCCCGAGTGACATATAGCTATTCTTCTCCTCTCTGAAGCTCAGGGGAAGGGTTAAACTTGCCGACTACGATGCGAAACACATGTTTATGCAGTTTTTTATAGTGGATGATTATTATCGTTTATGGCATCGTGGTGTATGGAAAGTTAATGGTTTTCTATTGCGAGTGCTGAAATGGACGAAGGACTTCAGTCCTAAGGTGGAGGCGCCTCTTGCTCCGCTATGGTTCTCTTTGCCGAACCTCCCTATATATCTGTTTAATTCGAATTCTCTACATGCTATAACCTCCTGTTTGGGCAAGCCATTGCTTCGGGATGAAGCTACAGTGGCAATAACTCGGCCAAGTAAGGCCCGAGTATGTGTAGAATGTAACCTCCTCATTCCACTGCCGAAAGAAATCTGGATAGGTGAGGGAGATATTGAGCAGAATATTGGCTTTTGGCAAAATGCCATACCCAAAAACATGCCCTCTTATTGTCTAATCTGTAATAGACTTGGGCATGATAAATTTGAATGTAAAATAGGAAGAGAGCCGCTAGGCAAAGTCCAAGAAAGAGAAGCTATAAGAAGGAAAGTAGAAACATGGATAAGGAGGCAGGAAGTGGTCCCGAAACCTCTAGTTTTAGGGGAAGAAGAAGAGGAAATTAGGAGAGAGAATGGGAGCTTAGAAATGGAGGGAGATAGAAATAATAGGGTATTGAGTATAGAGGGAAGTAATGAAGAAAGAAAGGAAGAGAGATGGGAGGTAGTGAAAGCTAGAAGAAAAAGAGTTAGGAAAAATAAACATAGAAGGGTGTTAAAGGAAAAAATAGAAGATTATAGCTAGATAGAGGAAGATCTCCTGGACTTTCCGGATGAACCTTTGGAGGTATTTAGTTGCCCTCAATTAGGTATAGCAGAGGTTAAGAAAGAGAGTTATTTAGGAGAAGTGAGGATGATTTAGAAATGTATGATAAAATTGGTGAAAAATTAACTAGGTTTCAATCTATGAAAGCCATAAAAAGAATGGCCATGCAACTCGGTAAGCAAGAGAAATATAATGCTTTATCTCAATCAATTCCTCCCAAGAGTGAGAGAAATATGAGGAAATATTTAGATAAAACATATGAATCTAAATGCACAACTAGATTGCAATCCAAATTAGGTTTTAATGGATAGATACATATATTGGAATATTAGAGGGGTGGTAATTAACCCTTCGATAAATAGACTTAAAATTTTGATTAAAACATATAAAATTACTTTAGTAGTTATTGCAGAACCTATGACACAACATGATCAAATAATTAAATATAGTCGGATATTAGGGTTTAATAATTCATTTGCTAATTTAAATAGTAAACTCTGGTTAACGTGGCATAATAATCTGGACATTGAAATATTAAAAAACACAGAACAAATAATACACTTTAAAATGAATAAAAATACAGAAGATATAATATCAGTTGTATATGCTAAAAATGATAAAAAATCTAGGTTGGTCTTATGGGAGGAAATGCAAGAAATAGCTTCTAAAAACACTCCTTGGATAATAGGAGGAGATTTTAATGTAATTAGAAGTTCTTTAGAAAAGAAGGGAGGAAAAACACCGAACACAATAGCGATGTCTCAATTTAATGAGGCGATCTCTAAATCCAGTTTGATGGAAATAGCTTACACAGGTTCAAATTACACCTGGTGTAACAACTGGGATAACAGAAGGGCAATCTGGGCCAGACTGGATAGGGTAATGTGTAAAGCTAAATGGGTGGCCACACATGGGTCTACTGCACTTAGGCATTTAAGTAGAACCTGTTCAGATCACTCTCCACTCCTCATAATAATTCACAATAATAAAAGGAGCTCAGGGAGCTTTAAATTCCAAAATATGTGGGGAAAGCATGTAGAATTTGAAAAATTGGTGAAAGAATCTTGGTCAGAACTAGCACAGGGTAAACCGATGCAGGTGCTAATGATCAAGTTAAATACACTTAAAAAACAGTTAAAATCATGGAATAAGGAAGTTTTTAGGAATATAAATCTGAAAATAAAACAAGCAGAAGAGCAGGTAGAAAAATTAGAAATTGAATATGATAATAAAAATGATGATAAGATTAGGCAAGAATTAAATAAGGCTAAAGCTGAATTGAGTTTAAAATTACACATGGAGGAGGTTTACTGGAAACAGCGAGCAAAAATTAAATGGTTAAAGGAAGGCGATAGAAACACTAAATTTTTTCATAATATGAGTAAAATAAAAACTCAGAAAAATAGAATTAAAGCTTTAAAAAACACGGAAGGTATATGGATAGAAGAAGACAAGCAAATTGGTATTCTCTTTGAAAAATTTTTTAAATCACACTTGTGTGGTCACACACCTCATGAAGGGAACTCCTTAATACAGAAGATTAGGGCTTCCATTACACAAGATCAGAATCAAATGATGGAAGACATACCAGAGGAAGAAGAAGTGAAAAATGCAGTTTTTAGTCTTGATAAAGATAGTGCAGTGGGCCCAGACGGCTGGAATAACTATTTTTATCAGCTAAATTGGCCCATTATTAAACAGGACCTAGTTTTAGCAATTGCCAGTTTTTTTGCCGGAGCAGATATCCCTAAAGCTTGGGCAAACTCATACATAGTTCTTATTCCTAAAAAAGATGCCCCACAAATATGTGAGGATTTCAGGCCAATAAGCTTGTGTAATGCGATTTATAAGATTTTAGCCAAAATAATACAGAACAGGCTAAGTAATATATTGCCATTAATAATTTCACAAGAACAAACAGGTTTCGTTAAAAATAGACTAATGATTGAAAATATAAGGTTAGCTTCAGAAATGATGGACATTTCAGCTAAAGCAAGAGGGCATAATCTAGCAATTAAGCTGGATTTGTCCAAAGCATTTGACAGGGTCGAATGGGATACACTTTGCTTTGTGATGAGAAAATATGGTTTTTCGGAATTATGCATAGATTTAATTTATAGATGTGTTTCAAATGTTTGGGTTAGAATTATTATAAATGGAAATATAGGTGAAGAATTCAAACCAAAAAGAAGCCTAAGGCAGGGAGACCCGTTATCTCCCTTATTATTTGATATGTATCTTGAATTGCTTATTCTTAACTTAAATAAAAGAATGTCGAAAGGGAAAATTTTACCTTTTAGACAACCTAAGAACACCCCGAGAATAGGTTGTTTGGCCTATGCTGATGTTCTAATAATTTTTACAAATGCAAGTAAAGTATCTATAATGAATCTTATAGAATTATTACAATTATTTGAATTAGAAACAGGTCAGGTTGTAAATAAAAAGAAGTGTCAGTTTATACTGGGAAAAAAAGCTTCAGAGAAAGATATAAGTAAAATTAAAAATATAACTGGTTTCACTCAAAATAAGGGAGCTTTAATTTATTTAGGCTGCCCAATATTCAAAGGTAAATTGAGAGAGGAATATTTAGCACCACTGCAAACAAAAATGAGGAAAAAAATAGTAGGCTGGAAAGAGGACTTATTAGGATTTGGGGGACGGATCACATTAATTTCGCACGTGCTACAAAGCATGCTGGTTCATATCCTATCTGTAATACATCCTCCGAAGAAATTAACAAATAAATTAGAAACAAAAATGGCAAATTTCTTATGGGGCAAAAAAGATGGGAAGAATAAAATCACTAGAAAAATTGGGCAGATATTTGTTATCCAAAAGCAGAAGTAGGACTAGCTATAATTTCTTTACAATATATGGCCACCACATGGGACTGCAAAGGATGGTGGAGACTGAAGAAGAATGATGGCCTTTGGGCAAAATATATGAAGGCACGATATTTAGATAAAAAGCGGCCTAAGAAAGTTTCAAACAATTGGAAAGCTTTGGAAAAACAGAGGGAGAAAGTAGAATCTTATTCTATATTAAAAAAGAGCGGCTGGAAATGGATCCAAACACCACAAGGTAATTTTACACTTAAATCGGTAAAGGAATTGATTAGGAAAAAAAAGCCCGTTCAATATGTATCTAAATGGGTCTGGAAGGCAGGAATCCCACAGAAAATGTGCTCGCTAGCATGGAAAGTAATAGCAAATGCTATACCTGTGGATACTAATGTTCAAAGAAATGGCATTAAAATGGTGTCTAGATGTGAATGCTGCTTTGAGGAAGAAGAATCAATGGATCACCTATTTTCTATAGGTAAAATTGCCAGGCAAGTCTGAAAGAAATTTGATGAAACAAAGCAAATCGTTAATGGAGAAGATGGTTTAATAGAACAAATTAAAAAATGGGAGAAAGTAACTTCTACTAATCCTACTAGAATTTGGCTTAATATGTATTTACCACATGTAGTAATATGGTGTCTTTGGAAGGCTCGAAATAGGAGTGGATTTGAAGGAAAGAAAATGGACATAAATGAAATATCACAAGAAATTAGGCAGGAAGTAAGTAACTTATCAAATTCTAATCCTGTAATTGTAAATAAAATAGACAGAGAAAAGAAAGCGGAAAGGGAATGGATCCTTAATATAAAAATAAGTAAATAATATTGGGCGAAAAGTATCTCTTGGCACAGACATCCATAAGGAAAACTCTCCCTAAACACGGATGGAAGCTTTAATAGGGACACAGGAATAGCAGAGGGAGGTGGGTTAATAAGAGATCCTAGAGGAGTAGTAATGAAAGCTTTCACCACAGTTAGTGTAGCAGCCTCGGCTCTACAATCAGAAATTAGGGCATTAAATATAGGTTTAAGTGTTTGAAAAAAATTAGACTATAAGAATATTCAAATACAGGTAGATTCTATGTTATTAGTTAATTTAGCAACAAAGAAAATATCTCTTTGGAAATACGAAGAGGAACTAGAAATTATATTTAATTTCATAAAAGAACTGAATGCATCAATATTACATATATATAGGGAGCTAAATACCCCGGCGGACAATCTTGCCAGGATAGGATCGCAAAAAGGAGAAGCAGAATATGATGAGGATCCTTTGCCAGCAAAAATAAAAGGTCTAGTGGAACTAGACAAGAATGCTTTTCCCTATGTAAGAGTTAGAAAGGGTAGAAAGTGAGTGGTAGTTAAAATAGAAATTAGATTATATAGGCGTAATAGAAGAAGGAAGGTTAATTTTAAAGAATGGGGTTCTCTTGGGAAATATAGTATATGTATTTGTTTTCTTAGCAGCGCAGCCCACTCAAAGCTTTAAAGGAATCATTGGAAGGCAAGGGTTGTTGGTTCATGCATTCTAAACCTCTTTTATTGTATGTCTATGTTTATTGTATGTTTAAATGTAATGTTTATGATTATGTTTATGTTTATGTGAACAATGTTGCAAGGTCATGTGTTAATTAATTAGGTTATTAGAACATTAGATAGTTGGGTATAGATTAGGTCTTGCTGCCATTTAAAGAAGCAAAATCCAGAATTGCCAAGGCTCATACACGCTTATGAGGCAGCGAAAGGAAGTGGTTATGGGGGATAAAGTGGAGCATAAAGGTGCTGGGATGCAGCAATGAACTCCAGGTATAAAGGAGAGATATACCCTATGCTGGAATTTGTTTTTGGATGCAGGAATAGTGGAGAGACTAATTAAAAAAGGGAGGAACATGAGAAGGCCATTTTACACTCTTATATGGTAAAGAACATACAGATCAAGCCTCTTGGACACATACTGGAACAAGCAAAGGCTGGAAAATTCTCCATTAAGAGACAAACAAAGGAAGGAACATCAAGACCAAAGGAAGATACAATTATCTAAATCGCAATCAAGTGTTCGTATATATAAGATTTCATTAGATTTGAATTTTATTTATGTTAAGTTAGTTAGGATTGAGTAAAGGGTGTAAGGGGATTAAAGGGTAGATACTAGTTTGTAAAAATGATATTCCTCTGCCAAAAGAGAGGGCTATAATTAATAAACACCTTTTTAAAAAAAAGAAGAATAAGAAGAATAAGAAAATAAGAAGAATTAGAAGAATAAGAAGAATAAGAAGAATAAGAAGAATTAGAAGAAAAAGAAGAATTAGAAGAAGAATAATAGTAATAATAATAATAATAAGAATAATAATATTAATATTAATATTAAAAAGAATGAGAAGAATATTAAGAATGAGAAGAATAAAAAGAATGAGAAGAATAAAAAGAATGAGAAGAATAAGAAGAATAAGAAAAATAAGTAAAATTAGAAGAATAAGAAGAATGAGATGAATAAGAAGAATGAGATGAATAAGAAGAATAATAAAAAGTAAAAGAATAAAAAAATTAGAAGAATAAGAAGAATTAGAAGAATAAGAAGAATAAGAAAAATAAGAATAATAAGAATAATAAGAATAATAAGAATAATAAGAAGATTTAGAAAAATTATAAGAATAATAAAAATAAAAAGAATAAAAAAATAAAAATAATAAAAACAATAACAAGAATAAAAAGAATAAAATAATAAAAAGTATAAGTATAATAAGAATAATAAGAAAAAAAGAAGAATAAGAAAAATAAGAAAAATATGAAGAATTAGAAAAATTAGAAGAATAAGAAAAATATGAAGAATAAGAAGAATACATAAATAAGAAGAAAAAAAAGAATAAGAAAAATAAAAAAATAAGAAGAATAAGAATAAAAACAAAAATAATAACAAAAAAAAAAAGAATAAGAAGAATAATAACAATAAAAAGAATAAGAAAAATAAGAAGAATAAGAAGATAATAAAAATAAGATAATTGAGAAGAATAAAAAAATAACAAGAATTAGTAGAATAAAAAAATAAAAAGAATTATAAGAATAATAAGAAAATGAAGATTAAGAAGAATTAGAAAAATCAAAAAAAAAAAGAAGAATAAGATGAATAATAAGAATAAACAAATAATAATAATAATAGTAAGATTAAGTATTATAATAAGAATTATAAGGATAAGAAGATTAAAAAGAAAAATATAAATAAGATGAATAAGAAGAATAAGATGAGTAAGAAATATAAGAAGAATAAAAATAAGAAGAATAAGAAGAATATAAAGAATAATAGGAATAATAATAACAATAATAATAAGAAAAATAATAAGAACAAGAAGATTAAAAGGAATAAGAAGAATTAGAAGAATAAGAAGAATAAGAATAATAAAAAGTATAAGAATAATAAAAAGTATAAGAAGAATAAAAAGAATATGAATAATAAGAATAATAATAAGATTTAGAAAATTTAAAAGAATAATAAAAATAAAAAGAATAAAAATAATAAGAAGAATAAAAAGTATATGAATAATAAGAAGAATATGAAGATTAAGAAAAATAAGAAGAATAAGAAAAAAAAGAAGAATAACAAGAATAAAAAATTTAGAAGAAAAAGGAGAATAAGAAAAATAAGAAGAATAAGAAAAATAAGAAGAAAAACAAAAATAATAACAAAAAAATAAAAAAGTAGATAAGAATAATAAAAAGAAAAAGAATAATAAAAAGAATAATAAGTATACTAAGAAATATAATAAGAAGAAAAAAAATAAGAATTAGTAGAATAAAATAAATAATAAGAATTATATGATTAATAAGAAAATTAAGAATAAAAAGAATAAGAAAAATTATAAGAATCTGAAAAAAAAGATGAATAAGATGAATAATAAGAATAAAAAAATAATAAGGATAATAACATTAAGTATTATAATATGAATTAGAAGAAGTTGAAGATTAAGATGATTAATAAAAATAAGATGAATAAGAAGATTAAGAAAAATACGAAGAATAATAAAAAAAGATGAATAAGAACTATTTGAAGAATAAGATGAAATAGAAGAATAAGAAGAATATGAAGGATAAGCAGAATAAGAAAAATAATAAGAATATTGGAATAAGAAAAAAAATATATAAGAAGAATAAGAAGAATAAGAACAATAAGAAAAAAAAGAAGAATAAGAAAATTAATAAGAATAAGAAGAATAGAGAATAAGAAGAATAAGAAGAATAAAAAGAATAAGAAGAATAAGAAGAAAGAATAAAAAAAAAGAATAAGAAGAATAAAAATAGTAATAATAATAATAATAAGAATAAGTAGAAGAAGGAGAATATATAGAATAAGAAGAATAAAAAGAATAAGAAATATTAAAATAAGAATAATAATAAAATAAGAAGAATAAAAAAATAAGAAGAATAAAAAAAATAAGAAGAATAAGAAAAATAAGAAGATTAAGAAGAATACGAAGAATAAAAAGAATAAGAAGAAAAATAAAAATAAGAAAAATAAGTAGAATTAGAAGAATGAAAGAATAATAAGAATAAGAAGAATAAAAAAAATAAAAATAAGAATAATAAGAAGAATAATAAGAATAGAAGAATAAGATGAATAAGAAGAATAAGAAGAATAAGAAATATATCAATAATAATAATAATAATAAGATTTAGAAAAATTATAAGAATAATAAAAAAATAGAAAAAGAATAAAAGAATAAGAAGAATAAAAAGTATAAGAATAATAAGAAGACTAATAAGAAAATAAGAATAAGAAGAATTAGAAAAATAAGAAAAATAAAAAATAATAAGAAAAGAATAATAAGAAAAATAATAAGAATCACTAGAATAAGAAGAAAAACATAATAAAGAACGAAAAAAATGAAGAATAAGAAGAATAAAAAATTAAAAAGAATTAGTAAAATAAAAAATAATAAGAATTATATGAATAATAAGAAACGAAAATAAGAAGAATAAGAAAATTAGAAAAAACATAATAAATAGAAGAATAAGATGAATAATAAGAATAAAAAAATAATAAGAATTGTAAGATTAAGTATTAAATAAGAATTAGAAGAATAAAAAGATTAAGAAGAATAATAAAAAAAAGATGAATAAGAAGAATAATAAGAGTAAGAAGAATCAGAAGAATAATAAAAATAAGAAGAATAAGAAGAAATAAAAGAAATGGAAGAATATTAGGAATAATAAGCATAAGAACAAACGAAGAATAATAAGAATAAGAAGAATAAGAAGAATAAGAAGGATAATAAGAATAAGAAGAATAAAAGAATACGAATAATAAGAAGAATAAGAAGAATGAGAACGATGAGAAGAATAAGAAGAACGAGAAGAATGAGAAGAATAAGAAGAATGAATAGATTGAGAAGAATAAGAAGAATGAGAAGATTAAGAAGAATTAAAAGAATGAGAAGAATGAGAATAATGAGAAGAATAAGAAGAATAAGAAGAATAAATAGACTAAGAAGAATAAGAAGATAAGGAAGAATATTAATAATAAGAATAATAACAAGATTTAAAAAAATTATGAGAATAATAATAATAAAATGAATTAAAAGAATTAAAAGAATAAGAAGAATAATATGTATAAGGATAATATGAAGAATAAGAAGAATAAGAAGAAAAGAAGAATAATAAAAAATGAAAAAAATAAGATAAATATGAAGAATAAGAAAAATAAGAAGAATAAGAAAAATATGAAGAATAAGAAGAATAAAATAATAAAAAGAAAAAGAAGAATAATAAAAATAATTAGAATAAGAAGAATAAGAAGAATAAGAAGAATAAGAATAAAAATAATAACAAAAAAAAGAATTAGAAGAATAATAACAATAAGAAGATAAAGAATAATAAGAAGAATAATAAAGATAAAAAAATTAAGAAGAAAAAAAAATAACAAGAATTAGTATAATAAAAAAATAAAAAGAATTATAAGAATAAAACGAAGAATAAGAATATTAAGAAGAATTAGAAAATTTAGAAAAAAAAGAAGAATAAGACGAATAATAAGAATAAAAAAAATAAAAAGAATAGTAAGATTAAGTATTATAATAAGAATTATAAGCATAAGAAGATTAAGTAAAATAATAAAAATAAGAGGAATACGAAGAATAAAATGAGTAAAAAGAATTAGAAGAATAAGAAGAATAAGAAAAAAAAACAAGAAAAAGAACAAGAAGAAAAAGAAGAAAAAGAAAAAAAAGAAGAAATAAGAATAAGAACAATAAAAACAATAATAAGAATTAGATGAATTAGATGAATATAAAGAATAACTAGAATAAGAAGAATAAAAAGAATAATAGGAATAATAAGAATAAGAAAATAAGACGAATAAGAAGTATAAGAAGAATAAAAAGAATAAAAAGAATAAGAACAATAAGAGGAATAAGAAGAAAAAGAAGAATACGAAGAATTAAAAAAGTAAGTAGAATAAAAAAATAAGACGAATAAAAAGAATATTAAGAAATAGAAAATAAGAAAAAAAAATAAGAATAAAAAGAATAAGAATAATAATAAAAAAAGAAGAATAAGATGAAAAAGAAGAATAAGAAGAATAAGAAGAATAATAAGAATGAGAAGAATATGAATCATAAAATAAATTTCAAAAATAAGGCGAATTATAAAAATTTGTAGAATAATAAGAATAATAAGAATAAGAAGAATATGAATAATAAGAAAAATAAAAAGAATAAGAAGAATAAGATAATAATAAGATAAAAAATAATAAGTTGAATAAAAAGAATAACAAGTATAAGAAGAAGAAGATTGATTAAGAAGAAATAGAAGAATATAAATAATAAGTTGAATAAGAAGAATAAGAAGAATTAAAGAATAATAGGAATAAGAAGAATTAGTAGAAGAATAATAATAATAATAATAATAATAATAATAATAATGAGAAGGATATGAGAATGAGAAGAATAAGAAGAATCAGAAGAATAAGAAAGATGAGAATAATAAGAAGAATAAAAAAAAGATGGAATATAAATAATAAGAATAATAAGAAGATTTATAAAAATTATAAGAATAATAAAAATAAAAAGAATAAAAGAATAAAAAGTATAATAATTATAAGAATAATAAGAAGAATAAAAAGAAAAGAAGAATAAAAAATATAAGAAAAATAAATAGTATATTAAAAATAAGAAAAATAATAAGAATAAGAAGAATAAGTATAAAAACAAAATTAACAACAAAAAAAAAGAATAAAAAGAATAATAACAATAAGAAGAATAAGAAGAATAAAAATTATAAGAAGAATAAAAATAATAATAAAGATAAGAAAATTAAGAAGTATAAAAAAATAACAAGAATTAGTAGAAAAACAAAAATAATATGAATTATAAGAATAATAAGAAAATGAAGAATAACGGGATTAAGAAGAATTAGAAAAATCAAAAATTAAGAATAAGATGAATATAATAATAATAATAATAAAAAGAATAGTAATATTAAGTATATAATAAGAATTATAAGCATAAGAAGATTAAGTAAAATAATAAAAATAAGAGGAATATGAAAAATAATATGAGTAAGAAGAATAAGAAGAATAAGATAAATAAGAAGAATAAGAAGAATAAGAATAAGAAGAAAAAAAAAGAATAAAAAGAATAAGAAGAATAAGAAGAATAAGAAGAATAAGGAGAATAAGAAGAATAAGAAGAAATAGAAGAATATGAAGAATAAGAAGAATAAGAAGAATAAGAAGAATAAGAAGAAATAGAAGAATATGAAGAATAAGAAGAAGAATTAGAAGAAATAAAAGAATATGAAGAATAAGAAGAATATGAAGAATAAAAAGAATAAAAAGAATAAGAAGAATAAGAAGAATATAACGAATAAGAAGAATAATAAGAATAAGAAGAATAAGAAGAATAAGAAAAATAAGAAGAAAGAGAAGAATAAGAAGAATAAGAAGAATAAGAATAATAGGAATAATAAGAATAATAAGAAGATTTTGAAGAATATGAAGAATAAGAAGAATATGAATAATAAGAAGAATAAAAAGAATATGAATAATAAGAATATGGAGATTTAGAAAAATTATAAGAATAATAAAATTAAAAAGAATAAAAAAAAATAAAAAGAATAAAAAGAATAAGCAGAATAATAAGTATAACAATAATAAGAAGAATAATAAAAAAAGAATAATAAGATGAATAATAAGAAGATTAACAATAATAATAATAATTATTATTATTATATGAAGATTAAGAAAAATAAGAAGAATAAGAATAATAAGATGAATAAGAAGAAAAACAAAAATAAGAACAATAAAAAGAATAAGAACAATAAGAACAATAAAAAATATAAGAAATATAAGAAGAATTAAAAAGATAACAAGTATTAGTAGAATAAAATAAATAATAAGAATTTAATGATTAATAATAAAATGAATCATAAAAAAAATATGAAGAATTTTAAGAATCAGAAAAAAAAAGAAAAATAAGATGAATAATAAGAATAAAAAAATAATAAGAATAATAAGATTAAGTATTTTAATAAAAATTAGAAGAATTTGAAGATTAAGATAAATAATAAAAATAAGATGAATAAGAAGAATAAGAAGAGTAAGAAGAATAAGAAGAATAAGAATAATAAGAAGAATAAGAATAATAAGAAGAATAAATATAATAACAAGAATAAGAAGAATAAGAACAATATGAAAAATAAGAAGAATAAGAACTGTTTGAAGAATAAGAAGAAATAGAAGAATAAGAAAAATAAGAAGGATAAGAAGAATAATAAGAATATTAGAATAAGAAAAATAAAATGTATAATAAGAATATGAAGAATAATAAGAAAAAGAAGAATAAGAATAATAAGAATAAGAATAATAAGAAGAATAAGAAAAATAACAAAAATAAGAAGAAAAAGAAGAATAAGAATAATAAGAATAGTAAGAAAATAAGGAGAAAAAGAAGAGTAAGAAGAATAATAAAAATAAAGAATAATAAGAATAATAAAATAAGAAGAATAAGAATAACAAGTAAAAGAAGATGAATAAGAAGAATATGTAAAATAAGTAGAAGAAGAAAAATAAGAAGAATAAGATACATAGACATATCACGAGCCTGGCGCTGCAACTTTCTAGAGAGAGAAACAAAATTTCTAGAGAGAGAAACTACAATTTTGGTGGAAGAAGAAGCAAAGCTTAAGCTGATTTTAATGGAATTGGATTACTTAGTTAATAAGAAATCCTTTTCTGATTTTATTAAGAAGATTGTGCCCCCTATTGCGAATTCCTCGCAAAATCAAGCAAAAAATATTGAGGAATCCTCGATATTCTTCTCTACCGAGGATGTTCGAAACTTGTCTACAACTCACAAACACACTCTTGTGGGGAAATTCTCGCATGGTAGACCTCACATTGACGATGTTCGGGAATTCTTCGAATCATTGAAGCTCAGAACATTAATCAAAATAGGGCTTATTGACGATAAACATGTGCTGTTGCAATTGCATTACGAGGAAGATTTTCATCGTTTATGATTGAAAGGTGTTTAATATATCATGGGCTACCCCATAAGAACAATCAAATGGACTCCAGAATTCAACATGAAGGAGGAATCGTCATTGCCCCTGGTATGGATTCTGTTACCCTTGCTCCCGATTCACTATTTTGATAAAATTACATTATATCATATTGCGTGTGTGTCGGGTTCTCCTCTTCTTCTTGATGGTGCTACTGTTACACTCTCTAGACTAAGTGTAGCACGAATTTGTATGGAGATGGATTTATAGAAGACTCATTCTCATCGCATTTGGATTGGAAACATAGAGGGTGGAGGTTTTTGGCAACAGGTTGTACCAGAATACCTCCCTCCATTTTGTTCATGTTGCAGGAAGTTGGGGCATGCTTTAGATGTATGTTTAGTTAATAAAAAAAGAACTGAAGATAAACAAAAGCTAGAAGAAAGAAAAAGGGCAGTTGCAAGTAGATGAGAGATGGTTAGATATCAAAAAAACCCTCAAGTAACAATTTCTGTCCAAACAGAAAAACAGAAAGAAGAAGATGTAAATTTAAAACTAATTGAATATAAAATGCTGAATAATGAGGAAGATAGAGCAGAATCAACCACAGAGGATCTTTAAAGGAGAGAAATGATTAAAAAAAATTCAGATTTAAATAGGAGAACCAGAATTCAAATAAAAAAAAAGTCACTAAAAAATAAAAGTTGGGTTGTGCTTGTTGAAGAAGATTCAGAAGATGATTTAGAAATAAAAAGCTTGACTTCCCTCTATACGGATGGGGAGGATAATGAGCAGAAAATCAGAATAAATAACTATGATATTAATATAGAAAAACTTAAGTTTCAACAAAAAATGGGGAATAAAGATTGGGCAATTGAAGAATTAAAAATAATGGCCATTCAATTGGATAGGAATTGGAAAGAGGAGAGAAGGGGGGAATTAAGCTCATTAAGAAAACCAAGGAAGATGAAAAAACAATTGAATAAAATATACGAAACCAAATGCACCACTAGAGCACAAGCTAAATCCATAAAGAATGTATAATTACATTTATTGGAACATTAGGGGAATAGCAAATCTCCCCTCAAGAAATAGAATAAAAAAATTAATATTTATGCATAAAATCAACCTAATCTGCTTAGCTGAACCTATGGTGGAAAGGGTTCAGCTAGAACATTATAAAGTTTGTTAGGATTAGAACATGGTCATGCTAATAATAATGGAAAATTTTGGTTATTATGGAAAAATAATTTAAATATAAAAATACTAAAGGAAACTAATCAATTAATAAACTTAAGTTTAAGTCAGGATGAAAATGAAATAATAACGATAGTGTATGCAAAACACAAAAGAGAGGAAAGAAAAGATTTATGGGAGTAAATGGAAAAAATTTCGATGAAAAATAAGCCCTGGATCATTGGTGGTGATTTTAATATAGTAAGAAATCTTAATGAAAAAAGGGGGGTAGAACACCAAATATGGTAGGGATGGCTCAATTTAATGATATAATAAATAAGACGAACTTAATAGAAGCTAAATTTTTAGGATCACCTTTTACATTGTGCAATAACTGGAGAAAAAAGGGCATAATATGGGCGATATTAGATAGGGTTGTATTTAATTTTAAATGCTTAGAACAATTTGGCTCTACAGAGGTGAAACACTTAAACAGAGCCTATTCTGACCATGGCCCTCTTTTAATTACCATTAAAAAATTAACTTACACAGGAGGCACCTTCAAATTCCAGAATTCTTGGTGTTTACACCATGGTTTTTTAGAGATAGTGAAAGAGTCTTGTAGTAAAGAGACACCGGGAAATCCTATTTAAATTCTAAATAACAAACTGAGTAGATTAAAAGTTGAATTAAAAATATGGAATAAAGGTACATTCGGGAATATAATTAAAAATATAAAAGAAGCAGAGGAACTAGTATTAAAAAGAGAAATAGAATTTGAAATAGATCAAAATACAGATAATAGAAGTGCTCTTAACAAGGCACAAGCAGAACTAAAACTAAAACTATTAATGGAAGAGGTGTTTTGGAAACAAAAATCCAAAATTAAATGGCTTAAAGAAGGTGATAAAAATACAAAGATTTTTCAAAAAGTAGCTAAGGTAAAATACCAAAAACATTGAATTAGAGGCATTAAAAATAATGAGGAAGAATGGCTCGAAAAAGATTTAGATATACAAAACTATTTTGCAAGGTTTTTTGAAAATAATTTATGCGGAATAAGGGATCTAAAAGGAAATTCACTTTTAAAAAATATAGAAAATAAAATCACTTTAGATGATAATAATATGTTAATTAAATTTCCGGAAGAAGAAGAAAATAAAAGAGCAATTTATAGTATGAACAAAGACAGTGCAGCTGGACTGGATGGATGGAACAACTGCTTCTTTCAAGTCTGTTGGGATATAATAAAGAAAGACATAGAAAAAGTTATAAATAGCATATTTTGTGGGGCTGAAATTGGAAAGAAATAGGGAAGCTTTCACATTATTCTCATACCTAAAATAGAAAATCTACAGAAAGGTGAAGATTTTAGACCAATAAGTCTATGTAATTCAACATATAAAATTATGGCTAAAATTTTACAAAATAGATTAGCCTTGCTTTTACCAAAAATTATTTATGAAGAACAAACAGGTTTTATGAAGAATATATTAATAATGGAAAATATTTGCTTGGCTAAAGAAACATGTAGAGAAATAGGATCCAAAAGAAGAGGGCAAAATGTAATCATTAAGTTGGATTTATCCAAGACATTTGATAGGGTAGAATGGGGTATTCTCTGTTCCACTATGAGAAAAATAGGTTTCTCCGAAACATGGATAGATCTTATTTATAGATGTATATCAAATACATGGGCTAGAATTATAACAAATGGAAAGTAGGAGAGGAAATAAAACCAGTTAGAGGATTAAGACAAGGTGATCCGCTCTCGCCGCCACTATTTAAAATTTATCTGGAACTATTAATAGCTAACCTTAAAATTAAAATGATGAATGGCATGATAGGTACATTTAGACAGCCAAAGAATACTCCATTAGTGAGTTGTCTTATATATGCAGATGATGTAATAATATTCACCAATGGTTGTGGGAAATCACTACATAATATGATGAATTTGTTAAAATGCATGGAAGAAGAAACATGCCAAAAACTAAACAAAAAAAATGTAAATACATGATACCACATAATGCTCCAATTGCATTAGCTCATAGAATCAAAAATATTGCAGGTTTATCTCATAAAAAAGGAGAAATGATTTATTTGGGTTACCCGATGATGAAGGGAAATTTAAGTTACAATATCTAGAATTTTTATTAAATAAACTAAAATAGAAAATCTTAGGATGGAAGGAGGAATGTACAAGTATGGGGCAGAATTACTCTAATAAAACATGTTTTAGAAAGTTTACTAATGCTTAATATTATGATCAGTCAACCCTCAGCTATCTTTATTAAAAAAATTGAAAAAGAATTAGCTAACTTTTTGTGGGGAAAAAAAAGGGCAAATATAAACTACACTGGAAAAAATGGAGAGACTTATGTTCTCTGGTTCAAGAAGCCGGACTGGGTTTTGTTAATCTCATGGATTTAGCCAAAGCAGGGGCAAGCAAGAGATGGTGGAGATCAAAAGAAAATGATTGTTTATGGACTAAATTTATGCGGGCAAAGTACTGCATAAAGGATGACATCAATAAAGTAAAAAACAAAAGAAGAAGTTCACAGATATGGACACAAATGCTTAAACAAAAAGAATTAGTTGACACATATTCCATACCCTCTAAAAAAGGATTGAAATGGATGTTAAGTCCGGATGGAACATTTTCACTCAAATTAGTGAAAAATGTATTAAGAAAAAAGCTAACAGAACAAACACTATTCAAATGGGTCTGGAATAATGATAATCCACAAAAGATTAAAACTTTTGTGTGGAAATTCTTATCTAATATTATCCCAATCGATAATAACTTAAAGAAGAAAGGAATTAAGCTGGTATCTAGATGTGAGTGCTATCTAAATGAAAATGAAACATTGGATCATCTCCTCTCATAGGGCAAAGTTGCAGTAGAAATATGGAAGAGATTAGGATTGGAAATGCATTTAAAATACGAACATCTTACTTTAAAATGTAGGCTTCAGAAATGGATTAATTTAAAAGTATCCGGTGCAGTGCAGAAATGGATTAAAATTAATGTACCATTAATAGTCATCTGGTGCATCTGGAAGGTTAGAAATAAAAGTAGATTCGAATGTTATAATATGATAATAGAAGATATCTAGAATGATATCAAAGAAGAAACAAGAAAAATTTCAGAATCGAGCCCTATAAAAATTCAGGGTACGAGGATGGACAAAGAAACTTTAACTTTCTTGAATCTAAAAGAAAACCATCCTAAACAATTTAAAATAATAAGTATAACATGGGAAAACCATCACAAGGTAGGATATTTTTAAATACAGATGGTAGCTTTGATAGAGATATGGGAGAAGTAGGAGGGTGTGGAGTGATAAGAAACTCGGAAGGAGGGCTAATTCTAGCCTTCACAATGAAGATGCAAGCATCTTCGGCACTGCATGCCGAGATATTAGCATTGAGAGAGGGAATTAAGATATGTAGAAACTTAGAAATTAAAAATATAGATATTAAAATTGATTCAAAAATTGTTGTCAATCTAATTAAAAAGCAAACAAAGATGTGGAGATATGAAGAGGTCATAGAAGATATATTAAATGAAATGAACTTACTAAATGTTTCTATAAAGCACATATTCAGAGAAGCCAATGCATTAGCAGATATATTAGCCAAAGAGGGAAGAAAGAAAGGAAACTGGGAATATAATGAAGAGAGTTTACCAAGAACATATACTGGTATTTTAAAATTAGATAATAAAGAATTTCCGTATTTTAGGAAGACCAAAAATAATACCTACTTATAAGTATAATTTCGCTGTTATTTTCTCTTAATGTATCATCCTGGTCCTAAGGGGTGATCATTATTGTGGTTGGTGCAATCTCAAAAGAGATAAATCGGTAAGTTTGCTTTCTAGTATGCATCGTGGTTTTTTTTGCTTGATTTTTACAGGTTGAAAAGAAAAAAACAACCGAGATTATGTTGAAATAACATTATGGGGTGGTTATCTTGGGAAATGGTAATAGATTTATATATATGTTGATCATTTTTGTAGGAAAATATGTGTTCAAACCAAAAGCAGCAAAAGTCAATCTTCAGTCCTTGGCTCTGTCGAAGATACTGTATGGTGTCTATGTTAACTTTATATATGGAGATTGCATTTAAGTGTCTATGTTAAATTTATATATTTACATTTGCTAGAAGTCTGTGCTAAAAGTTTTTCATGTTGGAAGTCTGTAAGTCATTGTCGATCATGTGTTAAGTTATTTGAAGTCAATGTAAAACAATGTAAAAGTAGAATTGGAGATGAATAAAGAACAAAAAGAGGGAAGAATGGTAGGGCATGGCAAACAACATGAACATCCATTGAATGATTACTGAAGTTATAAGGAATAGCTCAAAGATTTACATCAAGACAATCCAGCAGTTCAAGCAGGGAGAATATGAATTTGTAACTTGGTTGGTGTAGGGAAGGGCGGGCAAATGGATTATTTTATGGGTATGATGCCCTTGATTTTATGTAGGGTAAAGATGTTGCAAATTTTGCTAGAGATAAGATTCTTGATCGGCAGAATGTGAGGACACACGAATTGACATGAGAAATAAGATGGGTGGAGAGAAAATTCTGAAAGTATTGAAAGAGGCAAGGAAAAACTTATGGAAAGATAGAGGAAAGCCATACAATGAATATGCTCTCATCATAAAGCTAGCTATTAGGCTACAGAATGAAGGTTTTACATGCACAAAAGTAAAAAGAAAAATTAATGGAATGGCACAAGCATAGCATTATAGGGTAACATACTATTAGATTGATGTAAATGTAATTTATTTTTATTTTGAAGAATGGGTGTAAAAGGGTTAAGGGTAGATGATAGTTTGTATCTATGGTATTCCTCCGCCAAAAGAGAGGGTTATAATTAATAAAATAAAACCTTAAAAAAGAAGAATAAGAATAAAAAAAATAAATAAAAAAAATAAGAAGAATAAGAAGAATAAAAAGAATAAGAAGAATAAGAAGAATAAGAAGAATATGAAAAATAATGAAATAAGAAGAATAAGATGAATAATAAGAATAGGAAGAATAAGAAGAATAAGTAGTATAGGAAGAAAAATAAGAATAAGAAGATTAAGAAGATTAAGAAAAATAAAAAAAATAATAAGAATTAGAAGAATGAAAAGAATAATAACAATAAGAATAATAAGAAAAAAATTATAAGAATAAGAAGAATGAGAAGAATAAAAAGAATAAAAAGAATAAGAAGAATAAGAAAAATAAGAAGAATAAGAAGAATAAGAAGAATAAAAATAATAATAAGAATAAGAAGAATGAAAAGAATAATAAGAATGAGAAAAATAAGAAGAATAAAAAGAATATAAAGAATAATAAGAATGAAAAGAAAAATAATAACGAGAAGAATAAGAAGAATAAGAAGAATAAGAACAATAAGAAGAATAAGAAGAATAAGAAGAATAAGAAGTATAAGATGAATAATAAGAATAAGAATAATAAAGAGAATAATAAGAATAAGAAGAATAAGAAGAATAAGAATAATTATAAGAATAAGAAGAATAAGATGAATAAGAATAATAAGAATAATTATAAGAATAATTATAAGAATAAGAAGAATAAGAAGAATAAGAATAATAAGAATAATAAGAAAAATAAAAAAAATTAAGAAAAATAAGATGATTTAGCAAAATTATAAGAATAATAAAAAAAAAGAATAAAAAGAATAAGAAGAATAAGAAGAATAAAAAGAATAAAAAGTATAAGAATAATAAGAATAATAAGAAGAATAAGAAGAATAAGAAGAATAAGAAAAATAAGAAGAATATAAAGAATAAAAAAAATAAGAAGACTAAGAAAAATAAGAAGAATAAGAAAAATAAGAAGAATAATTAGAATAAGAAGATAAACAAAAATTAGAAAAAAAAGAATGAGAATAATAAGAACAATAAAAATAATAAAAAGAAAAAAGAAGAATATAATAAATAAGAAAAATAATAAAAAAATTAATAAATTAACAAGTTTTAGTTTAATAAAAAAATAATATGAATTATATGAATAATAAGAAAATGAAGAATAAGAAGAATTAGAAAAATCAGAAAAAAAAGAAGAATAAGATGAATAATAAGAATAAAAAAATAATAAGAATAATATGAGTATGTATTATAATAAGAATTAGAAGAATAAGAAGATAAAGAAGAAGAATAAAAATAAGATGAATAAGAAGAATAAGAAGAGTGAGAAGGATAAGAAGAATAAGATGAATAATAAGAATAGGAAGAATAAGAAGAATAATAAGAATTGGAAAAATAATAAGAATAAGAACATTAAGAAAAATAATAAGAATAATAAGAATAAGAATAATAAAGATAATAAGAAGAATAAGAAGAATTGGAAGAATAAGAAGAATAAGAACACTAAGAAAAATAATAAGAATAATAATAATAAGAATAATAAAGATAATAAGAAGAATAAGAAGAATAAGAAGAATAAGAAGAATAAGAAGAATAAGAAAAATTAGAAGAATAAGAAGAATAAGAAGAACAATAATAATAATAATAATAATAATAATAATAATAAAAATAATAAGAATAATAAGAATAATATGAATATTATAAATAATAAAAAAATTAGAATAATTATAAGAATAATAAAAATAAAATGAATAAAAAGAAGAAGAAAATAATAATAATAATAATAATAATAATAAGTATAAGAATAATAAGAAGAATAAGAAGAAAATAAGTATAAGAAGAATAAGAAAAATAAGAAGAATATGAAGAATAAGAAAAATAAAAAGAATAAAAAAAATTAGAAGAAAGAAGAATAAAAAAATTAGAAGAAAAATAATAAAAATTAAAAGAATAAGAAGAATATTAAAAAAACAAAAATATGAACAAAAAGAAGAATAAGAAGAATAAGAAAAATAAGAAGAATAAGAAGAATAAGAAGAATAAGAAGAATAAGAAAAATACGAAAAATAAAAAAAAATAAGAAAAATAAGAAAATTAATATGATTTAGAAAAATTATAAGAATAAAACAAAGAATAAAAAGAATAAGAAGAATAAAAAGTATAAGAATAATAAGAAGAATAAGAAGAATAAGAAGAATAAGAATAATAAGAAAAATAAGAAGAATATAAAGAATAAGAAAAATAAGAAGAATAAGAAAAATAAGAAGAATAAAAAAATAAGAAGAAAAAGAAGAATAACAAGAATAAGAAGAATAAGAAGATAAACAAAAAAAGAAAAAAAAAGAATAAGAAAAATAAGAATAATAAGAATAATAAGAATAATAAGAACAATAAGAATAATAAAAAGAAAAAGAAGAATATAATAAATAAGAAAAATAATAAACAAATAAATAAATAAATAACAAGTTTTAGTTTAATAAAAAATAATATGAATTATATGAATAATAAGAAAATGAAGAATAAGAAGAATTAGAAAAATCAGAAAAAAGAAGAATTAGATGAATAATAAGAATAAAAAAATAATAAGAATATAAGATTATGTATTATCATAAGAATTAGAAGAATAAGAAGATAAAGAAGAAAAATAAAAATAAGATGAATAAGAAGACTAAGAAGAGTGAGAAGAATAAGAAGAATAAGATGAATAAAAAGAATAGGAAGAATAAGAAGACTAATAAGAATATAAGAATAATAAGAATAAGAACAATAAGAAAATAATAAGATAATAAAAATAAGAATAATATGGATAATAAGAAGAATAAGAAGAATAAGAATAATAAGAATAATAAGAAGAATAACAAGAATAAGAAGAATAAGAAGAATAATAATAAGAATAATAAGAATAATAAGAATAATAAGAATAATAGAATATAAGAATAATAAGAATAATAAGAATAATAAGATAATAAGAATAATATTAATACTATAAATAATAATAATAATTAGAACAATTATAAGAATAATAAGAATAAAATGAATAAAAAGAAAAAGAAAATAATAATAATAATAATAAGTATAAGAAATAATAAGAAGAATAAGAATAAAATAAGTATAAGAAGAATAAGAAAAATAAGAAGAATATGAAGAATAAGAAAATTAAGAAGAATAAAAAAAAATAAGAAGGAAAGAAGAATACAAAAATTAGAAGAAAAATAATAAAAATTAAAAGATTAAGAAGACTATTAAAAAAACAAAAATATGAACAAAAGAAGAATAAGAAGAATAATAAAAACAAGAAAATAAAAAAATAAGAAGAATAAAAAAATAACAAGAAATAGTAGAATAAAATAATACTAAAATATATGAATAATAAGAAAACAAAGATTAAGAAGAATAAAAACGAATTAGAAAAAACACAAAAAAGAAGAATAATATGAATAAAAAACTAATAAGAATAATAAAATTAAGTATTATAATAAGAATTAGAAGATTAAGAAGATAAAGAAGAATAACAAAAATAAGATTAATAATAGCATAAGAAGTGTAAATAGAATATAAAAGAATAAGAAATAAAATAATAAGAGAATAAGAATAATAAAAAGAATAAAAGAATAAGAAGAAAAAATAAAATAATAAGAATAGGAAAAATAGAAGAATAAGAGAATATTAGAATAGAAAATAAAATGTATAAGAAGAATAAGAAAAAAGTCGGATAAGAAGATAAGAATAATAGAAAAATAAGAAAAATAAGAAAAATAAGAAGAAAAATAAATAAAGAAAAATAAAAAAAATAATAAGAATAAAAAAATAAGTA
>JAREIK010002076.1:271493-333514 GCA_029783825.1 Sapria himalayana | reverse complement strand
TTAACTTTCTTGAATCTAAAGAAAACATCCTAAACAATTTAAAATATAAGTATAACATGGGAAAACCATCACAAGGTAGATATTTTTAAATACAGATGGTAGCTTTGATAGAGATATGGGAAAGTAGGAGGGTGTGGAGTGATAAGAAAACTCGGAAGGAGGGCTAATTCTAGCCTTCACAATGAGATGCAAGCATCTTCGGCACTGCATGCCGAGATATTAGCATTGAGAGAGGGAATTAGATATGTAGAAACTTAGAAATTAAAATATAGATATTAAAATGATTCAAAAATTGTTGTCATCTAATTAAAAAGCAAACAAAGATGTGGAGATATGAAGAGGTCATAGAAGATATTAAATGAAATGAACTTACTAATGTTTCTATAAAGCACATAGTCAGAGAAGCCAATGCATTAGCAGATATATAGCCAAAGAGGAAGAAAAGAAAGGGAAACTGGGAATATAATGAAGAGAGTTTACCAAAACTTACTGGTATTTTAAAATTAGATAATAAAGAATTTCCGTATTTTAGGAAGACCAAAAATAATACCTACTTATAAGTATAATTTCGCTGTTATTTTCTCTTAATGTTCATCCTGGTCCTAAGGGGTGATCATTATTGTGGTTGGTGCAATCTCAAAAGAGATAAAATCGGTAAGTTTGCTTTCTAGTATGCATCGTGGTTTTTTTTGCTTGATTTTTACAGGTTGAAAAGAAAAAACAACCGAGATTATGTTGAATAACATTATGGGTGGTTATCTTGGGAAATGGTAATAGATTTATATATGTTGATCATTTTTGTAGGAAAATATGTGTTCAAACCAAAAGCAGCAAAAGTCAATCTTCAGTCCTTGGCTCTGTCGAAGATACTGTATGGTGTCTATGTTAACTTATATATGGAGATTGCATTTAAGTGTCTATGTTAAATTTATATAGTTTACATTTGCTAGAAGTCTGTGCTAAAAGTTTTTCATGTTGGAAGTCTGTAAGTCATTGTCGATCATGTGTTAAGTTATTTGAAGTCAATGTAAAACAATGTAAAGTAGAATTGGAGATGAATAAAGAACAAAAAGAGGGAAGAATGGTAGGGCATGGCAAACAACATGAACATCCATTGAATGATTACTGAAGTTATAAGGAATAGCTCAAAGATTTACATCAAGACAATCCAGCAGTTCAAGCAGGGAGAATATGAATTTGTAACTTGGTTGGTGTAGGGAAGGGCGGGCAAATGGATTATTTATGGGTATGATGCCCTTGATTTTATGTAGGGTAAAGATGTTGCAAATTTTGCTAGAGATAAGATTCTTGATCGGCAGAATGTGAGGACACACGAATTGACATGAGAAATAAGATGGGTGGAGAGAAAATTCTGAAAGTATTGAAAGAGGCAAGGAAAACTTATGGAAAGATAGAGGAAAGCCATACAATGAATATGCTCTCATCATAAAGCTAGCTATTAGGCTACAGAATGAAGGTTTTACATGCACAAAAGTAAAAAGAAAAATTAATGGAATGGCACAAGCATAGCATTATAGGGTAACATACTATTAGATTGATGTAAATGTAATTTATTTTTATTTTGAAGAATGGGTGTAAAGGGTTAAGGGTAGATGATAGTTTGTATCTATGGTATTCCTCCGCCAAAAGAGAGGGTTATAATTAATAAAATAAAACCTTAAAAAAGAAGAATAAGAATAAAAAAATAAATAAAAAAAATAAGAAGAATAAGAAGAATAAAAAGAATAAGAAGAATAAGAAGAATAAGAAGAATATGAAAAATAATGAAATAAGAAGAATAAGATGAATAATAAGAATAGGAAGAATAAGAAGAATAAGTAGTATAGGAAGAAAAATAAGAATAAGAAGATTAAGAAGATTAAGAAAAATAAAAAAATAATAAGAATTAGAAGAATGAAAAGAATAATAACATAAGAATAATAAGAAAAAAATTATAAGAATAAGAAGAATGAGAAGAATAAAAAGAATAAAAAGAATAAGAAGAATAAGAAAAATAAGAAGAATAAGAAGAATAAGAAGAATAAAAATAATAATAAGAATAAGAAGAATGAAAAGAATAATAAGAATGAGAAAAATAAGAAGAATAAAAAGAATATAAAGAATAATAAGAATGAAAAGAAAAATAATAACGAGAAGAATAAGAAGAATAAGAAGAATAAGAACAATAAGAAGAATAAGAAGAATAAGAAGAATAAGAAGTATAAGATGAATAATAAGAATAAGAATAATAAAGAGAATAATAAGAATAAGAAGAATAAGAAGAATAAGAATAATTATAAGAATAAGAAGAATAAGATGAATAAGAATAATAAGAATAATTATAAGAATAATTATAAGAATAAGAAGAATAAGAAGAATAAGAATAATAAGAATAATAAGAAAAATAAAAAAAATTAAGAAAAATAAGATGATTTAGCAAAATTATAAGAATAATAAAAAAAGAATAAAAGAATAAGAAGAATAAGAAGAATAAAAAGAATAAAAAGTATAAGAATAATAAGAATAATAAGAAGAATAAGAAGAATAAGAAGAATAAGAAAATAAGAAGAATATAAAGAATAAAAAAATAAAAAGACTAAGAAAAATAAGAAGAATAAGAAAAATAAGAAGAATAATTAGAATAAGAAGATAAACAAAAATTAGAAAAAAAAGAATGAGAATAATAAGAACAATAAAAATAATAAAAAGAAAAAGAAGAATATAATAAATAAGAAAAATAATTAAAAAATTAATAAATTAACAAGTTTTAGTTTAATAAATAAATAATATGAATTATATGAATAATAAGGAAAATGAAGAATAAGAAGAATTAGAAAAATCAGAAAAAAAAGAAGAATAAGATGAATAATAAGAATAAAAAAATAATAAGAATAATATGAGTATGTATTATAATAAGAATTAGAAGAATAAGAAGATAAAGAAGAAGAATAAAAATAAGATGAATAAGAAGAATAAGAAGAGTGAGAAGGATAAGAAGAATAAGATGAATAATAAGATAGGAAGAATAAGAAGAATAATAAGAATTGGAAAAAAATAAGAATAAGAACATTAAGAAAAATAATAAGAATAATAAGAATAAGAATAATAAAGATAATAAGAAGAATAAGAAGAATTGGAAGAATAAGAAGAATAAGAACACTAAGAAAAATAATAAGAATAATAATAATAAGAATAATAAAGATAATAAGAAGAATAAGAAGAATAAGAAGAATAAGAAGAATAAGAAGAATAAGAAAAATTAGAAGAATAAGAAGAATAAGAAGAACAATAATAATAATAATAATAATAATAATAATAATAAAAATAATAAGAATAATAAGAATAATATGAATATTATAAATAATAAAAAAATTAGAATAATTATAAGAATAATAAAATAAAATGAATAAAAAGAAGAAGAAAATAATAATAATAATAATAATAATAATAAGTATAAGAATAATAAGAAGAATAAGAAGAAAATAAGTATAAGAAGAATAAGAAAAATAAGAAGAATATGAAGAATAAGAAAAATAAAAAGAATAAAAAAATTAGAAGAAAGAAGAATAAAAAAATTAGAAGAAAATAATAAAAATTAAAAGAATAAGAAGAATATTAAAAAAACAAAAATATGAACAAAAAGAAGAATAAGAAGAATAAGAAAAATAAGAAGAATAAGAAGAATAAGAAGAATAAGAAGAATAAGAAAAATAAGAAAAATAAAAAAAAATAAGAAAAATAAGAAAATTAATATGATTTAGAAAAATTATAAGAATAAAACAAAGAATAAAAAGAATAAGAAGAATAAAAAGTATAAGAATAATAAGAAGAATAAGAAGAATAAGAAGAATAAGAATAATAAGAAAAATAAGAAGAATATAAAGAATAAGAAAAATAAGAAGAATAAGAAAAATAAGAAGAATAAAAAAATAAGAAGAAAAAGAAGAATAACAAGAATAAGAAGAATAAGAAGATAAACAAAAAAAAGAAAAAAAAAGAATAAGAAAAATAAGAATAATAAGAATAATAAGAATAATAAGAACAATAAGAATAATAAAAAGAAAAAGAAGAATATAATAAATAAGAAAAATAATAAAAAATAAATAAATAAATTAACAAGTTTTAGTTTAATAAAAAAATAATATGAATTATATGAATAATAAGAAAATGAAGAATAAGAAGAATTAGAAAAATCAGAAAAAAAGAAGAATTAGATGAATAATAAGAATAAAAAAATAATAAGAATAATAAGATTATG
Source organism: Sapria himalayana (assembly GCA_029783825.1). NCBI lineage: Eukaryota > Viridiplantae > Streptophyta > Magnoliopsida > Malpighiales > Rafflesiaceae > Sapria > Sapria himalayana. The sequence continues at coordinate 329,256 of JAREIK010002076.1, read as the reverse complement.
TATTATAATAAGAATTAGAAGAATAAGAAGATAAAGAAGAAAAATAAAAATAAGATGAATAAGAAGAATAAGAAGAGTGAGAAGAATAAGAAGAATAAGATGAATAAAAAGAATAGGAAGAATAAGAAGAATAATAAGAATTATAAGAATAATAAGAATAAGAACAATAAGAAAAATAATAAGAATAATAAAAATAAGAATAATATGGATAATAAGAAGAATAAGAAGAATAAGAATAATAAGAATAATAAGAAGAATAACAAGAATAAGAAGAATAAGAAGAATAATAATAAGAATAATAAGAATAATAAGAATAATAAGAATAATAAGAATTATAAGAATAATAAGAATAATAAGAATAATAAGAATAATAAGAATAATATTAATACTATAAATAATAATAATAATTAGAACAATTATAAGAATAATAAGAATAAAATGAATAAAAAGAAAAAGAAAATAATAATAATAATAATAAGTATAAGAATAATAAGAAGAATAAGAATAAAATAAGTATAAGAAGAATAAGAAAAATAAGAAGAATATGAAGAATAAGAAAATTAAGAAGAATAAAAAAAATAAGAAGAAAAGAAGAATACAAAAATTAGAAGAAAAATAATAAAAATTAAAAGATTAAGAAGAATATTAAAAAAACAAAAATATGAACAAAAAGAAGAATAAGAAGAATAATAAAAACAAGAAAAATAAAAAAATAAGAAGAATAAAAAAAATAACAAGAAATAGTAGAATAAAATAAATACTAAAAATTATATGAATAATAAGAAAACAAAGATTAAGAAGAATAAAACGAATTAGAAAAAACACAAAAAAAGAAGAATAATATGAATAAAAAAATAATAAGAATAATAAAATTAAGTATTATAATAAGAATTAGAAGATTAAGAAGATAAAGAAGAATAACAAAAATAAGATTAATAATAAGAATAAGAAGTGTAAATAGAATATAAAGAATAAGAAAATAAAAATAATAAGAAGAATAAGAATAATAAAAAGAATAAAAAGAATAAGAAGAAAAATAAAATAATAAGAATAGGAAAAATAAGAAGAATAAGAAGAATATTAGAATAAGAAAAATAAAATGTATAAGAAGAATAAGAAAAATAAGTCGGATAAGAAGAATAAGAATAATAAGAAAAATAAGAAAAATAAGAAAAATAAGAAGAAAAATAAAATAAAGAAAAATAAAAAAAATAATAAGAATAAAAAAATAAGAAGAATAAGAAGATTAGAAAAATAATAAAAATAAGAAGAAAAAGAAGAATAAAAACAATAAAAAGAATAAGAAGAATAAGAAGAATAGGAAGAATTATAAAAATATGAAGAATATGAACAATAATAATAGGAAGAATAAGAAGAATAGAAGAATAAGAAAAATAAAAAATTAGAAGATTCAGAAGAATCAGAAGAATCAAAAAAATCAGAAGAATAATAAAAATTAGAAAAATAAAAAGAATCAGAAGAATAAGAAGAATAAGAAGAAAAAGAAGAATATAAAAAATAAATAGAAAAAGAAGATTAATAAGAATAATAAGATTAAGAAGAATTAGAAGAATTAGAAGAATTAGAAGAATATGAAGAATAACAAAAAATTAAAAGAAAAATAAGTATAAGTAGAATAATTAGAATAAGAAGAATAATAAGAATGAAAAGTATAATAAGAATAAAAAGTATAAAAAGAATAAGATGAATAAACAGAAAAACAAGAATAATAATAAAATGAATTAAAAAAAATAGAAGAATAAGAATAATATGAATAATAATAAGAATAAGAAGAATACAAAGAATAATAAAAATTTGTAGAATAAGTAGAATAATAAAAATTAAAACAATAAGAAGAATAAAAAGAATAAAAATAATTAAAAAATAAGAAGAATACAAAGAATATGAATAATAAGAAAAATAAGAAAAATAACAAGAATAGTAATAAGAAGAATAAGAAGAATAAGAAGAATAAGAAAAATAAGAAGAATAAAAAGTAAAAAAAGAATAAGATGATTAGAATAATATGAAGAAAATGAAGAATAAGTTGACTAAGATTAATATGATGAAATAAAAAAATATACAGAATAAGAAGAATGAGAAGAATAATAAAAATACGTCGAATAAGAATAATAAGAAAAATGAGAAAATTTAAAAGAATTAGAAAAATAAGAAGAATAAGATGATTTTTAGAATAAGAAGATTAATAGAAATAAGAATAATAAAAAAATAAGAAGTATAATTAGAATAAGAATAATAAGAAGAATAAGAAGAATAAGAAGAATGAAAAGATGAGAAGAATGATAAAAATAAGAATAATGTGAAGAATGAGAAGAATAATAAAAATAAGAAAAATAAGAAGAATAAGAAGATTAAGAAGAATAAGAAGAATTAGTAGAATTAGAAGAATAAGAAGAATATTAAGAATAACAAGAATATGAAGAATAACAAGAATTATAAGAATTAGAAAAATTAAAAGAATTAGAAGAATAAGAAGAATAAGAAGAATAAGAAGAATTAGAAGAATATAAAGAATAAGAAGAATAAGAATAATAACGAAAATGTGAAGAATGAGAAGAATGAGAAGAATGAGAAGAATAAGTAGAATAAGCAGAATAAGAAGAATAATAAGAATGAGAAGAATAAGAAGAATAAGAAGAAAAAAAGAATACGAAGAATAAAAAGAATAATAAGAATTAGAAAATAATAAGAAAAAAAAAGAATAGGAAGAATAAGAAGAATAACAAGAATAAGAAGAAAAAGAATAAAAAGATAAAAAAGAAGAATATTAAGAATAATTAGAATAAAAAGAATAAGAATAATAAGAAGAATAAGAAGATTAAGAATAATAAGAATAAGCAGTATAAAAAGAATAACAAAAATAAGAAGAATTTGAATAATAATAAGAAAAATAATAATAAGAATAATAAAAAGAATTAGAAGAATAAGAATGATAAGTAGAATAAGAAGAAGAGGAAGAAATTGAAGAAAACAAATAATAAAATGAATAAAAAGAATATGCAGAATAAGTAAAATAAGTTGAGAGCTCTCAATCCTAGAGAAAGAAATTGCCATTTTTAAAGACAGAAATCTCTTTTGTTGAGGTTTGGAAGCTTGATTTTAAGCATAAATCGATAAATCTTTATCACTCTCTAACAAAAAAAATCTTTCTTTTCTATACTTAAAGAGCATGCGTTCTTATTTATGGGTTTTGATACAAAGGAGGAAGTGCCTCCTTTTTTCTTCCTAAAAAAAGATATGGAAAAGCTAGTTGCCCCATTCAAGTTTACATTTATCGAAAAATTCTCGCATGGAAGACCTAATTTCAAAGACATTTATACCTTCATTGAATTGTTGAATATACGGGAAACAATGAAATTAGCTTGTTATGATGCAAAGCATATTCTCCTTCAGATTAAGGTGGAAGAGGGTAACCTTCTTTTATGGCTACGTGGATAGTGGATTATCATGGGGCTTCCTATGTGAATCTTAAAATGGTCACCCGAATTCACACTAATGAAGGAATTTGCACAAGCTCTGGTATGGTTTTTTTTTTCCACATATCCCACTTCATCTCTTCAATAAGCATTCACTCTACTCAATTACTCTCTGTGTGGGTAAGCCTTGGTTAATGAATGAGGCCACAGCCTGTATGACTAGACCTAGTGTGGCTACATTATGCATTGAAAGAAATCTTCATTCTCCTCATACTCAATGAATATGGGTGGGCAGTGATGACCCACATGGTTTCTGGCAGGCTATAATTCCAAAAACCATGCCTACCTACTGTTTAAATTATAATAAAATGGGACATAAGAAATCTGAATACCTGGTAAGTGAGAAGGTAAGGAAAGAGGGGTTTTTCAGTAGAAAAGAGAAGAGATAGATGGTAAAGGTATGGGTGAAGAAGGGACATATGGAGTGAAGCTCAAGAAGTGAAGGGGAAGGGGCAAAAGTGAGTTAATGAGGAAAAGAGGCTGCAAATGGTGAGGAAATGGAAGCAGAATGGTAAGGAGAGGATAGGAGGATGGGAATGAAGAAGGTTAGTGATAGGAGGAAGAAAAATGTTAAGGAGATGGGGGTGTAAGGGGATAAGAAAGCATAGAAAATATTTAAGAGGGAGCAGAAACTAGATGTAAGGAGAAGGTTAGAGAGAGGGAGTTAGAAGGGGTGGAGAAAAAATGTGAGGTAGGGGAAGAGTTAGGGGGAAGAAGGATGTCGGAAGAAGTAAGATGCTAGGAATTAAAAAATGCTTAGAGGAAGGGGCTAGGGTATCCGAAGGGGTAGGAATAGAGTGGAGGATGGAAAGAAGGAAAGCAAGGGTAAAAGATAGGAGAGAGGAGAGGTGAAGAAATATATAGCTAGAAAAATAAATAGAGGGGTTTAATTGGGCAGAATATGATCTTCTATCGAAAGAAGAGATGGAAGCTAAAAGCTGGCCATTTGCCAGCTCACACAAGGAGATACAAAAGCAGGTCACTACTCTAGCACAAAATGTTTCAAGGTTGAACAAATAGAATAGGCATGAATGGGTGCCGAATAATAGGGAAAGTGCATTGGAATTTGGAAAGATTATTGGATTAAGTCTGAATAAATTGAATATAACAAGAAACATCGAGCAGCCACAACCTAGTGCAATCAAACCGCCAAGAAATAGAAAAGAAATATTTAAACATGAGTTATGAAAAAATATGCACAACTAGTGCCCAAGCTAGATACACCTAATAATTTAAAATACCTTATACTAGAACATAAGAGGAGTAGCGAACACTCCATCAATAAATAGAATTAGATAATTAATTAAAATACATAATATTAAAATTGTGATAATCACTGAACCCATGGTTAACACGAATTTATTAGATGAATATAGAATCAAGATTAGTCTAGAAAAGGCATTTTCTAATAGAAACGACAAGTTATAGTTGTTATGGAAAAATACAATTGACATTGAAATAATTTCAGAGGCATAACATATTATTAGTTTTAAATTAGGGAAAAAGTCTGAGCCAATATTTTCGGTGGTATATGCCAATTATGGGAAGGAATAAAAGAAATAACTGTGGTGGGAGATGAAAGAACTAGCTGCAAGGAAATCTCCATGGATTATTGGAAAAGATTTCAATGTGGTAAGGAATGTTAAAGAAAAAAGAGGAGGAAGACCTCTTGACCCGATGGCTATAGCACAATTTAATGAGGTCATTGCTCATGCAAATCTAATGGAGGCTGATTATTTGGGTCCCAATTTTGCATGGTAAAATTACTGGAAGAGAAGAGTGGTAATCTAGTCTAGACTAGACTGCATTTTGTATAATACCATATGGATAGATTATTGTGGTTGGGTAAAAGTCAAACACCTAAAACATGCTCATACCATAGTCCGCTCCTACTGATATTCAAAAATGGGTACTCGAAACACAAGACCTTTAAATACCAAAATATGTGGGGAATGCATAAGGTCTTTGACAACATGGTGAGGGACTCATGGAATATACCAACACCTAGCAACCCCATACAGGTTCTAGCATTAAAATTACGTAGACTAAGATTGGCACTTAGTTTATGGAATAAGGAGAGGTTTGGTAATTTTATTAAAAATATCTAGAATGTTGAGCAAAAGGTAACCTCATCAGAAATAAAATATGAGGAAATGAAGGATGAATCATCTAGAATCAAAGTGAATAAAGCGAAAGCAGAACTAAAACTAAGGTTGCACATTGAAGAAGTTTACTGGAAACAAAGGGCCAAAATAAAGTGGCTAAAAGATAGGGATAGAAATACAAAATTTTTTAATGACATCATGAAAATCAGAACCCAAATACAAGACATAAAAGAGATAAAAACAAATAATAGGAAATGGGTAGAAAAGGAGAAAGAAATAAAATATGTACCGGAAGAGTACTTTAAAAGTAACCCAAGTGGTCAAAATTATAGAAGTTTTTCTTTTATGCAATTCATTGAGAGAAGGGTCACATAAGAAGATAAAAATACACTAGAGGAATTTCATAGAGAAGAAGAGCTTAGGAAAGTAGTCTTTAGTGTCGATAAAGATAGCACAACATGCCTCGATGGGTGGAATAATGGATTTTATCAACGCACCTAGAGCATCATAAAAGATGATTTGGTGGCTGCCATCACCTGGATTTTTTCATATGCAGAAATTACATAAGCATGGGCTAGCACATACATTATCTTGATTCCCAAAAAAGCTAACCCGCAAAAAAGTGAAGATTATAGTCCTATAAGTCTATGTAACATTGGTTATAAAATTCTTGCTAAATTGCTCTAGAATAGACTCAACAAGTTCATTCCTTCCATTATATTTGCTGAACAAGTAGGTTTTATCAAGAATAGATTAATGATAGAGAATATTAATTTTGCATTAGAAATAATGAGGGAAATGAGGGTTAAAGCTAGGGGGCACAATGTTATTCTGAAACTAGACCTGTCCAAAGCATTTGATAGAGTGGAATGAGACATCTTATGTTACACAATGAGAAAAATGAGATTCTAAGAGTTTTGGATAGATTTGATGTATAGATGTATCTCTAGTTCTTGGATTTGATAAATGGACAGGTAGGTAGAGAATTTAAGCTAGTTAGAGGGCTTAGACAGGGATACCCACTATCTTCTTCCTTGATTAATATATATCTAGAACTACTTATTGTAAATCTAAAAGAGAGGATGAAGATGGGTAATATTCTTAGTTTTAAACCACTGAAATAGACATTTAATGTGAGCAGCTTGGCTTATGCAGATGATATTATTATATTCACAAATGCTCAGCACATCTATAAGAAATATGATTAGTCTTTTTGATATACTGGAAGAAGAAATAGGCCAACAGTTGAATAAAAATAAATGTCAATTCGTCATAGTAAATAAAACCCCTAAAAAGACTGCTCAAAATATTAAAGGATCACAAGTTTTGAACAAAAAAAGGTGTGCTAATGTACATGGGATGCCCGATCTATGAAGGAAGGTTGAAGGAGGAACATTTAGTTTTCCTGATGGATAAATTAAGAGGAAAGATTACTGGATGGAAGGAGGATCTTCTAAGCATGGCATGAAGGATTACATTTATTGAACTTGTACTACAAGGCTCATTCGCTCATATTTTAATGATGATATAGCCTTCAAAAAAGATTATAAAAAACTTAGAGAAAGAAATGACTAACTTTTTATGTGACAAAAAACTAGGGAAAGTTACACTAGAAAAAATGGGAGGATATATGCTGTCCGAAGGAGGAGGTGGGTATAGGCCTAAACACTCTTAATGATATGGCAAAAGCCTGGGCTTGTAAAAACTAGTGGAGGATCAAAGAAAATGATAGTCTGTGGGTGAGATATATAAAAGCTAGATATGGACTAGGTAACAAAGCATTCAAGAACTCAAAAAAAGTTTCTAAAATTTGGAAAATGATGATTAAACAGCAAAAAGTTGTGGAAACAATGCACTATTTATTAATAATGAGTAGAGATGGAACTTGAATGTACAAGATAGGTTTACTCTAAAAAGCATAAAATCTCTAATGAGAAAGAAAAGATGACCTCAATAAACCTTTAAGGTAGAATGGGTGAAAGAGATGCCACAAAAAATTAATGTTTTTATGTGGAAGCTCCTATCTAATGGTATCCCGGTAGATAATAATATTCAAAAAAGGGAGTAAGATTAGCTTCTAGATGTGAATGTTGATTTACATGCACAAAAAACATGAACTACTTGTTCTCAACAGGGAAGATAGCCACAAATGTATAGAGATTCCTAGAAAAAGATGAATTAGAAAGTAAGGTAGGAGCTCTAAAGGAGAGATTAATTAAACGGAGGCAAAAACACACAAAGAATAAAATATTGAATGGCTAATAAGCCTAGGGGCTTTTTGTAATTAAAGCAAAACTGGCTGTCATAAGGACCATTAGCTAGAATAAGCCCCCACGGGGGGGGGGGGGGGGGGGGGGTTGCTCTAAATACAGATGGAAGCTTTAATAAAAATATTGGTATGACAGGAAGAGGAGGTGTGATAAGATATGAGGAAGGGAAAGTAGTAAGAGAGTTTACAATGAGAGAAAAAACTATTTCAGCATTACATGCTGAAAATTTGGCCTTGCTTAAGGGTCTCCAAATTTGTAAAGAAAATTCATTTATGAATATTCTAGTGCAGGCGGATTCAAGTTTATTGGTAGACTTAGCGACAAGCAAACTATAGATGTGGCAGTTTGATGGGTATATTGGCATTATTAAAAACCTCTTAATAGAACTAAAAGAGAAGATAGCACATACATTTAGAGAAGCAAATGCCCTCGTAGACAAATTAGCTGATGAAGGAATGAAGAAGGGCTTACAAGAGTTTGATGGAAAAAATATCTCGGATAAATACAAAGGTATAATTACATTAGATAAAATAGAATACCCCTACATTAGAATTCAAAAACATTAATATAAATGGTATGAAAAAAAACTTTACGTAGATTTATGCTTCTAGTTAGTTGGCTTATATAGTTTGTTTTGTAGTATTCAAAGTACCTGCAGATGAAGCACATGTAGTAAAGATGGGGTCACCCTAGTCTTGTGGGGTCTCTACCGATAGAAGTCTAGCTCATACAAGGACTAGAAGGGATGGGAGTAGTTAAAAAAACACATATATGTGTTCATTGTTTGTTTTGTTGTTTTTTGCAGGATTATAAATCATGCAGAGTACAAGAAGACTGCACAACAATAGGAGTTAAATTCAACTGTTATAAGCAAGTAGAGGAGGAAAGAACTTCAGAGTTACAGTCTGTCAGTGGATGGGTCAGGGTCTATCTTGTCAGTGTGAATTTGTGTTATTAAATGTCATGAATGGTTTGGGTCAGAGTCAATTGTGTCTGTAATGTTTACATCTGTTGGGGTCTATTTTAGTCTAAATATGTAGGAATGCAGTAGGGTCCTACTGGACAAGGTTAGAGATTTATGCAAGCGTGTTTTGCACATAAGGGCAGAATGCAGGAATGGTCAGGTGAAGTTACCAGGCTGCTTGGGGTGGAACAAACTGAAAACAAAAATTAGGATGGATGGAGCTACTGAACACTTTTATGCTTTGTTACTTATGTGTTCTGAGTAGTAAGGGACATGGAATGGATATGGGCCATGTATGTTTTCTTGTTTTGCAGCAGGGGTAGGACTAGGACCTGTTTTGTGCAAGATGGCAGGACAGACCCATCATAGCAAGCTGAGCTGAATAAATATTGGAAGATGCAAAAAAATGAATAACCCCCTTTCATCTATTATAGTTTCTTGTGGTAGTTTATTGAGTTGTAAGGGCAAGGGATGAATAGGGATATAGAGCAATAAATTTTCTTGTGCCGGTAGTTTGATCTAAATGAAGGATAGGGGAAGGCTATGGATGACAAACATATCACTTGCTGTGAGCGGGGAGATTTAGGGTTAAGATCATCAATGATCTTCAAATCCCTCAAAGGCCTAGACAAGGTAGAAATGAGCTGTCTCGAAGAGGGGGACTATCAGGGCTAGCCTTAATTATGTAGTGCTATTTAAAATGGCAAATCAATCTACATGAGCGTAAAAGACTCATGGAAATAGAATTAGCAAATGAAGGAAAAAGAGAAAGGAAGAAGCTCCAATTAAAAGCTCGTCTAAAGAATGGAGTATTAGTAGCATCTTAAAGAAAGTCTGGCCTTGAAACTAATGTCTAGTGTCGAGATGAAATTTTCACTTCTCATGTATCAAAGCAATAATAAGTAGTGGAATATAAAGTATGGGAAGGATGTATAAGGATAGAGGGTAACATTGTTATAGCTTTTAAAAAAGGTGTTCCTTCGCCAAAAGAGAGGGTTGTTATTAATAATAAAAAACAACTTTCAAAAAAAAAATAAAATAAAATGAATAAGAAGAATAATAAAATAAATAGAAAAAGAAGAAAAAGAAGAAAAAGAAAAATAAGAAGAATAAGAAGAATAGAAAGAATAAGAAAAATATAAAAAAAAGAAGAATAAATATAATAATAAGAAAAAAATAATAAGAAGAATAAAATAATAAAAAGAATAATAAAAAAATAAGAAAAATATGAAAAAAAGATGAAAAATAAGAATAAGAAAAAAAGAAGAATTAGGAAAAAATAATAAGAATACGTAGAATAAGAAGAATAAGAATATTAAGAAGAATAAGAATAATAAGAATACTAAGAATAATAAGAAGAATAAGAAGAATATGATAAAAAAAACAATAAGATGAATAAGAATGATAAGAAAAAATAGATATATAGAAAGAATAAAAAGAATATAAAGATTGAGAATAATAAAAAAAATAAAAAAAAGAAAAATAATAAGCATAAGAAAGATAAAAAGAAAAAAAAAGAAAAAGAAGAATAAGAAGAATACAAAAAAGAAAAATAAAAAGAATAAGAAAAATAAGAAGAATAAGAAGAAAATGAAGAAAAAGAAGAATAAAAATAAAAAGAATAATAAAAAGAATAAGTAGAATAAGAAAAAAAATGAATAATAAGAATATTAACAAAAATAAGAAGATTAAGAAGAAAAAGAGAATCATAAGTATAAGAAGAATAAGAATTTTATGAATAATAAAAAGAATTAGAAGAATTAGAAGAATAAAAAAATTAAGAAGAATAAGAAGAATAAGGAGAATAAGAAGAATAAGAAGAATAAGAAGAATAAGAAGAATAAGAAGAATAAGAAGAATAAGAAGAATAAGAAGAAAAGAAGAATAAGAAGAATAAGAATAATAAGAAGAATAAGTAGAATAAGAAGAATAATTAGAATAAGAAAAATAAAAAGATTAAAAAGAATTGGAATAACAAAAAGAATAAGAAGAATAAGAAGAAAAAGAAAAATAAGAAGAATAAGAATAATAAGAAGAATAAGAAGAATAAGATGAAAAGGGAGAAAGAGAAGAATAAGAAGAAAAAGAAGAAAAAGAAGAAAAAGAAGAATAAGAAAAATAAATTAAATAAGAAGAATAAGAAGAATAAGAATTAATAAGAAGAATAAGAAGTATTAGAAGAATTTGAAGAATGTGAATAATATGAAGAATAAGAAGTGTAAGAATAATAAGATGAATATGAAGAATAAGAATAATTAAAAGTATTAGAAGAATATGAAGAATAAGATTAAAAAGAAGAACAAGAATAATAAGAATAAAAGAAAATGAAAGAAATCAAGAAAAAAAATAAGATGAAGAAAAAAAAGAATAAGAAAAATAAAAGAAAAAAGAAGAATATGAAAAATAAGAATAATAAGAAGAATAAGAAGAATAAGAAGAATAAGAAGAATAAGAAGAATAATAAGAATAAGAAGAATAATAAATATAAGAAGAATAATAAGAATAAGAAAAATAAGAAGAATAAGAAGAATAATAAGAATAAGAATAATAAGAAGTATAAGCATAATAAGATTAATAAGAAGAACAAGAATAATAAGAATACGAAGAAAATGAAAAAAATCAAGAAAAATAATAATATGAAGAAAAAGAAGATTAAGAAAAAAATAAAGAAAAAGAAGAATATGAAAAATAAGAATAAAACGAAGAATAATAAGAATAATAAGAATAAGAAGAATAAGAAGAATAAGAAGAATAAGAAGAATAAGAAGAATAAGGAGAATAAGAAGAATAATAAGAAGAAAATGAATTAATAAGAAGAATAAAAAAAATAAAAAGAATAAGAAAACTAAGAATAATAATAAGTATAAGAAAAATAAGATGAATAAGAAGAATATTAAAGAATAAGAAGAATTTGATGAAAAAGAAGAATCAATAAAATAAGAAGAATAAATAGAAAAAGAAAATAATATAGAATAAGAATAATAATAATAATAATAAGAATAAAAAGAATACAAAAATAAAATTAATAAATAGATAAAAAAGAATATGATAATAAAAATAATATTTAAAATAATAAGAATTAGATATATAAAATCAATATGAATAATAAGAAGATATAGAAGATTAAGTGAAATAAGAAGAATATAAAGATTATAAATAATTTGAAAAATATTAAGAATATAAATAATTAGAAGAATAGAAATAATTAGAAGAATTACTCGAATAAGAAGAAAATGTTGAATAAAATGAATAAGAAGAATCGTAGTAATAGGAAGAATAAGAAGAATAAAATAATAATAAAATTAAAAGAATAAGAATAATAAAAGGAATAAGAAGAATGAGAAGAATAAGAAGAATAAGAAGAATAAGAAGAATAAGAAGAATGAGAAGAATAAGAAGAATGAGAAGAATAAGAAGAATGAGAAGAATAAGAAGAATGAGAAGAATGAGAAGAATGAGAAGAATGAGAAGAATAAGAAGAATAAGAAGAATAAGAAGAATAAGAAGAATAAGAAGAATAAGAAGAATAAGAAGAATAAGAAGAATAATAAGAATAAGAAGAATAAATACAATAATACGAATAAGAAGTATAAGAAAAATAAGAAGAATATAAATAATATTAAGAGTAAGAGTATAAAAAAAACAGAAGAATAAAAATATTTAGAAGAATATGAAAAATAAAAAGAATAAAAAGAATAATAATAATAATAAAAAGAAGAATAAGAAGACTAAGAAGAATATGAGGAATAAATATAATAAGAATAATAAGAAGACTAAGAAGAATAAGAAATATAAAAAGAAAAAAAAAATAAGAATAATAAGAAGAATAAGAAGAATAAAAAATAAGAAGAATCTTAAGAATTAGAAGAATAAGAAGAATAATAAGAATAATAAGAATAACAAGAATAAGAATAAAACAAAAAGAATAAGAATCTGAAAAAAATAAGAATAATAAGAATATGAATAATAAGAAGAATAAGAACAATAAGTAGAATAATAACAAAAATAAGAATAAAAAGAATAAATCGAATAAAAAGAATAAGAAGAAATAGAAGAATAAAAATAATAAAATAATAAGAAGAATAATAAGAATAATAAGAATAATAAGAAGAATAATAAGAATAAGAAGAATAAAAAGAATACGAAGAATATGAAAAATAAGAAGATTAAAATGAAAATGTATAATAAGAAGAATAAGATGATTAAGAAGAATTAGAAGAATAAAAAGAATATGAAGAATATTAATAATACGAAGAATATTAATAATATGAAGAATATTAATAATATGAAGAATAAAAAGAATTAGAACAATAAGAAGAATAAGAAGAATAAGAAAAATAATAAGAATAAGAAGAATAAGAAGAATCGGAATAGGAGTAATAATAAAATAAGAAGAAAAAGAGGAATAAAATAATAACAACAAATAAATTAATAAAAAGATTCAGAAGAATAAGAAGAATTAAAAAATATGAAGAATAAGAAGATTAAGAAGAATAAGAAGAATAAGAAGAATAAAAATAATAAAAAGAATAAGAAAAATTAAAAGAATAAGAAAAATAAGAAGAATAATAAAGTTAAAAAGTTTAAGAAGAATAAGTTGAAAATGAACAATAAGAAGAATAATAAGAATTAGAAGAATAAAAAGAATAAGAAGAATAAGAAGAATAAGAAGAATAAGAAGAATAAAAATAATAAGAAGAATAATAAGAATAATATGAATAATAAGAATAATAAGAATTAGAAGAATAAAAAGAATTAGAATAATTAGAAGAATTAAAAGAATAAAAAGAATAATAGGAATATAAGAAGAATAAGAAGATTAAGAAAAATTAGAAGGATAAGAAGAATAAGAAGAATAACAATATTATTAACAATATGAAGAATAAAAAAATTTTAAAAAATAGAAGAAAAAAAACAAAATAATATCAATGAACTTACCCTCATTCTATCAGACCACCTCCTAGTAGTTTGGATCTCTAGAGCCAAGAAAAAAAAGGTTAGAAAAACCTTACCATTTATCATTAGTTATAAATTATGTGTCACTCCAAACTGCATCATCTTGTATCTAGAGGTAATTCCCTTAAACTATAACAATGATGTGCATGCAAATAGGAGAGGTTATTTAAAAAATTGGAAACTTCAAAAAGAAAATTTATAGGCACTTATTGATGGTCCACGAAAAAATTATATCAATTTGATCTCCAATATAATGATCAAAGGATGGAATAGAAACTATTTCCTAGTGATTCATTAGCCCTTTAGATGAGATTATGGAATATTAATTTAGGGAAGCCACAAAGCAAGATTCATGCCAACGTATTTCACATCTCAATTTTCTTCAGACAATTATAGAGTAAGTTGGGAGCAAATGTTTATGGAGCTGAAAAGAAATAGAAACTTAGCCATGGTTCCCAATTATAGAGTAAGCACGGTCCTTCTCTGCTACTATTACTAGTTGGGCTTGGCCATTAAAGTAGCCAAGGTGCCCAATCTATCCTGTTGATGCTCATGATCATCAAAAAACAACAATAATATGATATCTACAAGTTTTTTTTTCTTATTTTACCAAAAAAGAATAAGCTTTTTTAAAAATTAATTATCCAATTCGATAGAAGAGAGAGAACATGTTCTTTACCTTTTCGCCTTGCATGGGATTACCCTAGATTCTAGAGAAAGAGAAATTAAAAATTAGTTTATAGAGGTAGAGAGATAGAAAGAGAAGGAAAAAATAAAATGTTTAAGAATGCTCGAAGATAATAGAAACTTAACCTCCATTTGATCCAACAGAGAATAGCAATGATGCAACCCATCCATAAGAAGGACCATGGCAATGTCTTGATGGCTTCGAATCAGAAAATGAGGTTGCGTCAATGTGGGACCATAATTTATTCGTGTGTCTCACATTTTCAGAAGCTAACATGCTCTTCCTAGCACTTGGAGGACCAGGCAAGCCTAATATTTACTTATAATAGGCTAAAACTCTGCCCAAATATTCGATTACACACAAACATTCACACACACACACACTGACATATAAAAACATAAATTATAGATATGAACAACAATGAATCTGAGTTGATTGTCATACAACTTCAACAAATATCTAAAAGATGGCCAGCAATGATGTTTAGAGAGAGAAAGAGAGAAGAAATACAATATTTCTATAATTTTTCACAGGAGTAGGAAGTTACTTTGAATAGCCATTTACAACTGCTTCTATAGTGAAGAGGCAATCTACTAAAGCATCATAAATTTCTTTCATATATCTACATATCCATATATATATATAGAAAAAAAATAAATGAAATTAATACGTGAAAATGAAAAAAAAAAGATGAATACTAACTCACAAGAATTCCCCACAGATTAGCACATAAAATTTTCAAACTTACTTATAAAAAATACAATAAGAACCAATCAAAATTGTCACTAAAATTATACATATAATTATAAATTATTATATAGTTAAAAAAAGTTATATATAGTTATAAATATAAAGTTAAACATATAGTTATATATATTCCAAAATCGACACCATGTCTGCACATCAGATTTCCTGCAAAGAATCATGGTTAGGTTAGTTGGTCAAGCAATGAACAAAACCAAAATATAAAAAAGTGATACCACCAAAAAATTTTCTTCCCATTTGGCTACACATAGATAAAAATCAAAAACAGTTCAGAAATAATTTTGATACAAAATCATCTTCATAATTAGTTGGTGCATTTGTGCTAGCCTTTCCTGCGTGATTTCACACCTGAATCTCAGAATGCTATCTATCAAGTCAAGGCTAGTAACTGACCCCATATAGGACATTTGATGTTGCATTTAATATTGTAATTTTCAATGAATTTTAGTTGTACTAGATATGAGTTCACTCTTGCTGGAAATGTTCATTATTTCTAAATTTTTGTTATGGTTTTTAGTGAAATCTAATATTTGATCTTCACTAATGATATTTCAAAAGTAAAATTCTACATTTGTTGTGTGGGTTCAAGAAAATATTTGCTGTCATTTTTAGTTATTTATGCAAAAAGAGTGATAAAATGCATGTTAAATCATTACTAAACCAAAAAGGTTGCATTTGATTCTATTTTATAATATTATAATTCATTTGTGTGCCTATAGTGCCCTAGACAATCAAGTAACGTGGAGCATCAAGAATGACTATAATGTGATTAGATAGATGGAAGACATCATTGATGATCAAACTATCATGTCCACAAATACTTGCACTTAATAATAAATTTTATGAGTTTGCATACTATAATATTTGTTTCTCAACTCGACTAAACATCATGTATTTATAATTAAATATTAACTGAAGGAGAAAAATCATATAATGAAGTTGAGCTTGATAAAGTACGATTTGAATGAGTAATATTGGTAAAAAAATAATTATTACCCATGCTTGAAGGTATAGATTTACATCTATAGTACTTGATTTTCATGATTAATAAAGTCTTGAGTGAACTAATTTTATTATATATGTATTGAGACTATATTGCCTATGTAGTACTTCTAGATTTAAAGTTAACTTTTATTATTCATGTATTGACTAAACATAAGTTTTCTCTTCCATGTTTTCATTTTTTCATTGTCTGCCATTAATGGTTTCAATTTCAAGATTTGATTTGCGATTACAATGAATACTTTGGCTTCTTATTCTTCTTCATTATAACATTAGTTTTGATGATCATGTTAAATATCTAACTTATTTTGTGTTCAAGCTAGACAATATATTTATTATTGGTATTTTGTTATATTAATGAATGTAAGTATTATTAATATAGATATTAGTTCTTTATCATGATATTATGAGCAGATAAATTTAATTTCCATTGTAAGAAATTAATATTAATATTGAATGAAATTTTAGAAAGCTTTGTGCTTATTTTATACTTTATAAACAAACATTTTAGAGTCATTATATGTAACAAGAAATACAAAATATGTCATGCTAATTAGGTGGTAAAAATACAATACTATTATTTACATAAGATGACACCTCAAAAGAGTATCAAAATAATGAAATGATATTTAATATATTTCTTGGCACTTGTTTAATTGTCAACATTGAAAAGTTACCAATGATCTTTTTAAGATGTCAACATCTTGCTCTTAATAATGGCATTTCTTACAAGCATCATTGAGATTAAATATTAAATAGAATAATTCATAATGCTTCTTGGTTGCTAATTTATAGAAGACTTTTATGAAAAGGGATGTGATTATTCTTACTAATCCTTGGAAATGAAACAACATAACAATTTTAGTTTAGGTAACATCATCTCATATATTTCATGAAGGGTGGGCTGTCTTATTGGGGCTGATCGAGATAGAATCCAAAAATTAAGAATAATTTTGATTATTTCTTAGTCCAACAAATAGCTTAATTAATTGTGTATTATGATAAAATCTTTTAAGTTACATTTTGAACCATCCAAGTGTAGTGGAATATAATTATTTTCAATTTTCACAAATATAATTCGCCTCCTTTTTAAATGAAAATTATATTTTAAATTTAATTTTAAAAGCATGACTTTTAATTTAACCAAATTATTTTAGAATGTATTCATTATTTTCAAAACCAAATGTATTATAATTAAACTATCAAAATTAATTTAAAAATCATATTGCTCGTCACATAAAAACTATATTTTAATCTGAAAATATATATTTAAACAAATATTTTGTGTAAACTAGCATAGTATATTTATGAATACCCTATATATATTCGGGCCAAATTTTGGCAAAATATATATACAAATAATTAATTTATATTCTACCCAAAACTTAGAAGGATATAGATGCATCATATTTTCCCCCTTACAAAATGTATAAACAAACAAACTAAACTATCCCCAATTAAACAGCTTGATTACAACTAAATTACAAGTTCTAAAATAAGCAAATAAATTATAATAAAATACCTAGGAATTTTAGTATGTGGTTCCATTGTATTTTGAGCTACAAGCACTTGTACACCTCTCATCCATTATATGAACCACCACATGATCCCAACACCAATCACAAGTTAAAGAGAAAGAAAATAGTAAAACCTTAGGATTTTTAAGAGTTTTCGGAAACTAAACCCTTTCTAAAAATTCTTTATGTACTCATTAAAAATATTAAAGAACATCATGTGATAAGACATTCCATTTTTTGACAATGTGACAACCACATTTTAGGTTTCATTTTGTTGAGTTAGGGTAGAAAGCGTACCTCAAATCAAACACTATTGCATAAAGATAAGTGATGAAGAGTTAGGGCAGAAAGTGTACCTCAAATCGATAAGAAACTCTTGGCTTTTGCTGAAGAAAATCACTTACCCCACTATTAGGTTTCATTTTGATTTATCCGAGTCGAGAGAGAGAGGCGGATGGAAAAAGTTAGACTTAGAGTTGTCTCTAACTATTAAGTTTAATGAAGGAAAACACACCTAAAATTGATACAGTTTATTAAGTTTTAAAATTCTGTAAATGTTTTAATTTTTAATTATCTAAATATTTAATAAACAATAAATATATATAAAACATAGAGACTCATCTTTTTTTACTTAATAAATTATTTTCAACAATTTGATGTGCGTGTAGAAAGGCACGCATGAAAAACAAACACCTTATAATTTTTAATTATCAAATTAATTAAACAATAAATATATAAACAATTTCAAAAAATCGATCTTTAGCTTTACAATTAGAAAAAAAAAATCAAATGGCTACAAAATTTGTAAACTCCATATAGCAATGGACGCATTAAAAGATTATTGGTCTTCAAGGCACTTTCCTAAGAATTAAAATACTCTTTATGTTTAAAAAAATATAAATATATATATTTTATGGTTATAAATTTGTAAGAATTCATATTAATTTTTATGAGGATAATAAGAAATAATTTTAAAGGCATAAAATTTCATATTTTTTGGTATAATTTATAATTTATAAAATTCTAAAAATTACTTAATAAAGACGAAAATATTAAAAATTACTTAATAAGAAATAATTATAAATTACTTAATTTATAATTTATTTCTTATTAAGAAAAAGATATATTTATTATTTTAATAAAGACGAAATATTAAAAGTTAATAGTATAAATCTTGTTCAATTGTTTAGTTCTTATAAATTTTAGTAGGGGCAAACACCTATGTATTTATCTTTAAATATCAATTTATTTTCTTTTAAATTTAATAAAATTTTGAAATTTTTTTTATAATACAAAATTTTCAAATTTTATTGTATATATATTTTTTAAAGTGTCCTTAAATCATAAAACTATTTTTTTTACTAAAAATGATATTAATATTTACTAGTATTTTTGATAAATAGATATTTTGTAAATATATTATATTTAATCACATAATGAATTATTTTAACTTTTTATTAGTAGAAATTTTAATGTATGTTAATTAATTTTTTAAAATATCTTTAAAAGTTATTATAATTATAGAATTAATTACTTAATGATTTTTTAATACAAAATTGTAAATTTCTTAATTAAATATTTTAGAAAAATTTTTTGTGTAATTTTTTAAAAATTCAATAATCATGAAAATAGTAATTCTATCTTTATTAATATATATTTTTTTGTATTTATATATTTTTGAAATTATTTATTTATAATAACCTTATTTGCATAATAATATGAGGAGATATGTTTTTCAAGGATTGCTCAGTTATAGACTATGGCATACCTTTAATAAGCAAAATTAAATAAAATATTAAACCAAATAATATTTTTAAAAAATAAATCATTAAAGGTTAGAGACGGAAATTATCTTAAGCCAAAATAGCTAGGGAATAATTCATAGCTAAATGTATATATTTTGTGAAAATTAACATTTAAGGAGTAATCGCTTGTAATTAAATATAAAATTGTAAAAAAAATTAGGATTTTATTTTATGACGGATTTTATTTCATCGTAATTAGGTAGGGAAAGTTCATCAGTATGTCGATTTCTAAAATTCATGCTTTTCTTTGGACAAAAATCTCTAACAATAATAGTAAGGAAAAATTTTCAATCGAAATTTATAGTTACTAATACGTCACAAATATATAATTCAATGTAAAATCAAATATCTCTTGCTATTCGCTAGCTAATTCCTCGCTAATTAGCTTGGAAATTTTGCCTAGCTAAATATCACAAATAAATAGACATTTTCTTGTAGTGAGAAGAATAAGAAGAATAAGAAGAATGAGAAAAATGAGAAGAATAAAGAGAATAAGAAGAATAAGAAAAATAAAAAAAAATAAGAAGAATAAAAGTATAAGAAGAATTAGAAGAATGAAAAGAATAAAAAGAAAATAAAGAATAAGAAGAATAAAAAGAATAACAAGAATAACAAGACTAAGAAGAATAAGAAGAATAAGAAGAATAAGAAGAATAAGAAGAATAATAATAAAAAGATTAAGAAGAAAAATAAAGAAAAGAAGAATAAGATGAAAAAAAAGAATAAGAAGAATAAAAAGAATAAAAAATAGGTAAAATAAGTAGAATAATAAGAATAAGATTAAGAAAAAGAATATGAAGAATAAAAAGAATAAGAATAATAAGAAAAATATGAAAAATATTAAGAATAAAAAGAAAAATAAAGATAAGAAGAATACAAAGAATAAGAAGAAATAAAAAGAAATAAAAGAATAATAGAAATAACAAGACTAATAAGTAGTAGAAGAATAAGGAGAATCAGGAGAATAAGAATAATAAAAAGAATAAGAAGAATAAAAAGTATAAGAAGAATTAGTAGAATAAGAAGAATAAGAAGAATAATAATAATAAGAAGAATACGAAGAATAAGAAAAATAATAAGAATGAGAAGAATAAGAAGAATAAGAAAAATATGAAGAATAAAAAGAATTAGGAGGTATCGAAGAATAAAATGAATAAGAAAAATTAAAATAATAAGAAGAATAAGAAGAATAAGAAGAATAATAAGACTAAAAATAATAAAAATAATTTGAAGAATATGAAGATAAAAAGAATAAGAAGAATATGAAGAATAAGAATGATTAGATAAAAAAGAGAATACTAGCAATAAGAAGAATAAGAATAATAAAAAAGAAATAGTAGAATAAAAAGAATACGAAGAATAAAAATAATAAGAAAAATTAAGAATAAGAAGAATATGAATAAAAAGAAAAATCAAAAAAAATTAAAAGAAGAAGAATAAAAAGAATAAGAAGAATAAGAAAAATAAGAAGAATAAGAAGGATAAGTAAAATTAAAAGGATTAGAAAGATTAAAAGAATAAAATGAATAAGAAGAATTTGAAGAAAAAGAAGAATACTAAGAATAATAAGACTAAAAAACAATAAAAATAATATGAAGAATATGGAGATAAAAAGAATAAGAAGAATGAGAAGAATAAATATAATTAGTTAAATAAAGAGAATAAGAACGATAAAAAGAATAAAAATAATAATATTAAATAAAAGAAAAATAATAATAAGAAGAATAAGAATAAAAAGAAGAATAATAAGTATATTAAGAATATGAAGAAAATTAAGATTAAAAAGAATATGAATTAAAAGAAGAATATGAAAAAAATTAGAAGAAGAATAAAAATAATATGAAATAATAATAATAATAATAATAACAAGAATTAGAAGAAAAAGTAGAATAACAACAATAAGAAAAAAAGGATAACTAGAATCAGATGAATATAAAGAAAAAAAGAATTTGAAGAAATAAGAAGAAATATAATATTAAAGAGAATAAGAAGAATAAGAAGAATCAAACGAATAAGAAGAATAAAAAGAATAAGAAAAATAAGAAGAATAAAAAGAATAAGAAGAAAAAAAATAATAAGAAGAATAAGAATAATAATAAGAATAATAAGAATAAAAATAATATGAAGAATACGATGAATAAGATGAATAAAAATATAAAAAGAATAAGAAAAAAAAAAGAATATAATAAATAAGAAAAATAAGAAGAATTATATTTTTAAGAAGAATAAGTAGAATAAAAAGAAAATGTAGAATAAAAAGAATAAGAAGAATAATAAGAATAATAAGAATAAAAATAATAAGAAGACTCAGAACAATAAGTTGAAAAAGAATAAAAGGAAGAATAGGAAAAACAAGAAGAATAATAAGAATAAGAAGAATAAGAAGAATAACAACAAAAAGAAAAATAAGTAGATTAAAAAAATAAGAAGAATAAGATGAATATGATGAATATGAAGAATTAGAAGAAAAAAGAGAATAAGAACAATAAAAATAATAAGAAGAATAATAAAAATAAAAAGAATAACAACAATAGATAGAATAAGAAGAATTAGAAGAATAAAGAGAATAGAATCAATAAGAAAAATGAGAAGAATACGCTGAAAAAAAAGTGTAAGAATCAGAAGAAGAAAAAGAAAAAGAAAAAGAATAATTAGAAGAATAAGAAGAATAATAAAAATAAAAACAATTAGAAGGATAAGAAGAATAAGAGTAATAATAAGAATAAGAAGAATAAAAATAAAATGAAGAATAAGAATAATAAGATGAAAAAATGAATAAAAATAATAAGAAAAAGAATGAATAAGAATAATAAGAACAATAAGATGAATAAGATGAATATAATGAATACGTAGAAAAATAAAAATAAGAAGAATAAGGAGAATAAAAAGAATAAGAAGAATAAGAAGGCTAAAAAGAATGAGAAAATTAATTAAATATGAAGAATAAGATGAATAAGAAGAATAATAAGAATAAGAAAAATAAGAAGAATAAGAAGAATATGAAGAATATGAAGAATAAGAAGATTAAGATGAATATTAAGAATAAGAAGAATAAGAAGAATAAGAAGAAAAAAAAGAATATAAAATTAGAAGAAAAAGAAGTATAAAAAGAAAAAAAAATAATAAAAATAAAAGAACAATAAGTTGAATAAGAAGAATAAGAAGGATAAGAAGAATAAGAAGAAACAGAAGAATAAAAAGAATAAAAAGAATAATTAGAATAAGAAGAATTAGAAGGATGAGAAGAATAAGAAGAATAAGAAGAATACAAAGAATAATAAAAATATAAATAATTAGAAGTATAAGAATAATAAAATGAATAAGAATAATAATAAGAATAAGAAGAATAAAAATAAAATGAAGAATAAGAAAAATAATAAGAAAAAATGAATAAAAATAATAAGAAAAAAAATGAATAAGAATAATAAGAAGAATAAGATGAATATAAAGAATACGTAGAATAATAAAAATAAGAAGAATAAGAAGAATAAAAAGAATAAGAAGAATAAGAAGGATAAAAAGAATGAGAAAATTAAAAAGAATATGAAGAATAAGATGAATAAGAAGAATAATAAGAATAAGAAAAATAAGAAGAATAAGAAGAATAAAAAGAATAAGAAGAATAAGAAGAATAAGAAGAATAAGAAGAATATGAAGAATAAGAAGATTAAAATGAATATTAAGAATAAGAAGAATAAGAAGAAAAAGAAGAAAAAAAGAATATGAAATTAGAAGAAAAAGAAGTATAAAAAGAATAATTAGAATATGAAATTAGAAGAAAAAAAAAGAATAAAAATAAAAGAACAATAAGTTGAATAAGAAGAATAAGAAGGATAAGAAGAATAAGAAAATGAGAAGGATAAGAAGAAACAGAAGAATAAAAAGAATAATTAGAATAAGAAGAATTAGAAGGATGAGAAGAATAAGAAGAATAAGAAGAATACAAAGAATAATAAAAATATAAATAATTAGAAGGATAAGAATAATAAAATGAATAAGAATAATAATAAGAATAAGAAGAATAAAAATAAAATGAAGAATAAGAATAATAATAAGAAAAAATGAATAAAAATAATAAGAAAAAAAATGAATAAGAATAATAAGAAGAATAAGATGAATATAAAGAATACGTAGAATAATAAAAATAAGAAGAATAAGAAGAATAAAAAGAATAAGAAGAATAAGAAGGATAAAAAGAATAAGAAAATTAAAAAGAATATGAAGAATAAGATGAATAAGAAGAATAATAAGAATAAGAAAAATAAGAAGAATAAGAAGAATAAAAAGAATAAGAAGAATAAGAAGAATAAGAAGAATATGAAGAATAAGAAGATTAAAATGAATATTAAGAATAAGAAGAATAAGAAGAAAAAGAAGAAAAAAAGAATATGAAATTAGAAGAAAAAGAAGTATAAAAAGAATAATTAGAATATGAAATTAGAAGAAAAAAAAAGAATAAAAATAAAAGAACAATAAGTTGAATAAGAAGAATAAGAAGGATAAGAAGAATAAGAAAATGAGAAGGATAAGAAGAAATAGAAGAATAAAAAGAATAATTAGAATAAGAAGAATTAGAAGGATGAGAAGAATAAGAAGAATAAGAAGAATACAAAGAATAATAAAAATATAAATAATTAGAAGGATAAGAATAATAAAATGAATAAGAATAATAATAAGAATAAGAAGAATAAAAATAAAATGAAGAATAAGAATAATAAGAAGAAAAAATGAATAAAAATAATAAGAAAAAAAATGAATAAGAATAATAAGAAGAATAAGATGAATATAAAGAATACGTAGAATAATAAAAATAAGAAGAATAAGAAGAATAAAAAGAATAAGAAGAATAAGAAGGATAAAAAGAATGAGAAAATTAAAAAGAATATGAAGAATAAGATGAATAAGAAGAATAATAAGAATAAGAAAAATAAGAAGAATAAAAAGAATAAAAAGAAATAGAATAATAAGAAGAATAAGAAGAATATGAAGAATAAGAAAATTAAGATGAATATTAAGAATAAGAAGAATAAGAAGAATAAGAAGAAAAAAAGAATATGAAATTAGAAGAAAAAGAAGTATACAAAGAAAAAAAAAGAATAAAAATAAAAGAACAATAAGTTGAATAAGAAGGATAAGAAGGATAAGAAGAATAAGAAGATGAGAAGGAC
Source organism: Sapria himalayana (assembly GCA_029783825.1). Classification (NCBI taxonomy): domain Eukaryota; kingdom Viridiplantae; phylum Streptophyta; class Magnoliopsida; order Malpighiales; family Rafflesiaceae; genus Sapria; species Sapria himalayana. The sequence goes on along the minus strand of JAREIK010002076.1, from coordinate 304,519 downwards.
AAGAAGAAACAGAAAAATAAAAAAAATAAAAAAAATAAGAAGAATAAAAAGAATAATTAGAATAAGAAGAAATAGAAGGATGAGAAGAATGAGAAGAATAAGTAGAATAAGAAGAATAAGAAGAATACAAAGAATAATAAAAAATAGAAGAATTAGAAGCATAAAATGAATAATAAGAATAAGTAGATCAAAAAATTAATTATATTAAAAATTATTAGAATAATAAAAAGAATAAGTTGTAAAATAAAAACAAGAATAATAAGAAGAATAAGAAGAAAAAAATGATTAAAAAGAATGAGAAGAATAATTATAATAATAAAACTTAGAAGAATAAGAATAAGTAAAAAAAAGAATCAGAAGAATAAGAAGAATAAGATAAATAAGAAGAATAAGATAAATAAGAAAAATAAGATAAATAAGAAGAATAAGAAGAATAAAAATAAAAAGAAGAATAAATAGAAAAAAAAGAAGAAAATGAAAGATTAGTAGAATAATAATAATATTTAGAAGAATTAGTAGATTAAGTAAAATAAGAAGAATAAGATGAATAATAAGGATAAGAAAAATATAAAAAGAAGAATAAAGAGAATAAGAAGAATATGAAGATTAAAAAAAATAAGTAGAATTAATTGAAGAAAAAGAATAAGAAGAATTAGTTGAAGAAAAAAAAATAAGAAGAATAAGAAGAAAAAGAAGAAAAAGAAGAAAAAGAAGAATATGAAGAATAAAAGGAATAAGAAGAATAAGAATGATAAGAAGAATAAGAACGAAAAGAAGAATAAGAAGAAGATAGAAACACAAGGAAGCCTTATAATTGGGAGAGGAGACAGGAGAAATGCCTAGGAAAGAAAAAGAGAGAGGAAATTAGAAGGTGGCTTGAAGAAGAAAAGTTGGTTTTTGGCGTAGAAAAAGGGGGAAAAGAAAACTCATTAAATCCTAGAAAGAAGAAGATGGAATTTAGAGGAAAAGCACATTTAGAAGGGAATACGAATCCTTATAATTGAGAGGAGGATGATTTACTTTCGGAAGAAGAGTCGGAGGGGAAAAGTTGGCCTTGCATTAATAATAAAAAAGAGGGAGGTGATCTGAATTATAACCTTTGTTATGAGGATTTAATATCTTCAAAGCAGGAAACGCACAAGGATAGCCTACAAGATAAACAATCAGGGATAGAAAAAATCAAGCAAATGGGAAAAAGCTTAGAAAAGATAAGTGTACTAAAGAAATTTGAAATAGTGCCATCTAGCTCAAGTAAGTCCATCTGAAATAGGAAAAAATACAAAAATTTGAAGTATGAAAGTAAATGCATTACAAGAGCTCAAGCTAGGGATACGTAGAGATGTTTAATAGCTTGTTTTGGAATATAAGAGGAGTGGCGAATTCTCTAACGATATATAGAATTAAAAGATTAATAAAAATCCATAATTTAAAAATTGTCATTCTAGCTAAACGAATGGTGGATAGTAATCAACTAGAGAAATATAAAGAGAAGATCGGCTTAGATAAGGCTTTCTCAAACCGTAACAGTAAGTTATGGGTTATGTGGAGAAAGAACGTAGATTTAGAGATAGTTGCAGAAGATGAACTAATAATCACTTTTAATTTCCAAGAACAGTCTACAGCTATTTTCTCGGTAGTTTATGCAAAGAGTACGAAGGAGGGAAGAAAACCCTTATGGGATGAGATGGGGCTTTTAGCCGCAAGGAACTCCCCGTGGATCATCGTAGGAGATTTTAATGCGATTAGAAAAATCAATGAGAAAAAAGGTGGAAGACAACCGGATAAGATAGCAATAGCCCAGTTTAATGAGGCGATTGCTAGAGCGAATCTCTTGGAAGTAGACTTCTTAGGATCGAATTACACATGGTGTAATAACTGGAGAAAGAGAGGGGCAATTTGGTCAAGGCTAGATAGAGTTCTGTTTAACTCGCAATGGCTGGATAAATTGGGAGGAATAAAGGTGAAACATTTAAATAGAACCTGCTCAGATCATAGCCCACTTTTGATATCCTTTCAAGAAAGCAAGAGTAGACACAAAGGCTTCGTATTTCAAAATATGTGGGGATTGCATAAGGAATATGATAAGATAATAAGGGAAACATGGAAGAGTTCCTTCTTTGGGAACCCGATACAAATCTTAGCAAAAAAACTACGTAGTTTAAGATGGACTTTGAACAAATGGAATAAGGAGGTATTCGGAAATTTAAATAAAAAAATTTAGGAAGCTAAACAGGAAGTGACTAGTTTAGAAATAAAATATGAACAGACTTCTAGTCAAGAGGATAGAATAAAACTCAATAAAGCTAGAGCAGAATTGAGACTTAGAATGCACATAGAGGAAGTCTTCTGGAAGCAGAGGGAAAAAGTTAGGTGGCTAAAAGACGGAGATAAAAATACAAAATTTTTTAATGCAATGGCAAAAATTAAAATTCAAAAAAGTAAAATAAAAGGGTTGAGGTCAACAAATGGTGATTGGATAGAAAAGGAGGATGAGATAAAAAATATATTACATAATCACTTCAAAAACATCTTATGCGGACAAGGCATGGTTAGAAAAAATAAAATAATAGGAAACATTGTAAAAAGAGTCTCAGAAAAGGAGAATGACCTTCTAGGTGAACCCCTGCAGGAAGAAGAGCTTAAAGAAGCAGTATTTAGTGCAGACAAAGATAGCGCTGCAGGTGCGGATGGCTGGAATAATGGCTTCTTTCAACAAAGTTGGGATATCATTAAAACTGATCTACTTGCAGCCTTTGAATGGATCTTTGCAGGTGCTGAAATTCCAAAATCTTAGGCTATTTCCTTCATTGTGCTGATACCTAAGAAAGATAACCTGCAGAGGGAGGAGGATTATAGACCAATTAGTTTATGTAATTCTATCTTTAATATTTTAACTAAAATATTACTGAATAGAATAAGTAATACTCTCCCTAATACTATATCGCCTGAACAAGTAGGTTTTGTAAAAAATAGATGGATGGTGGAAAATATAAACTCAGCATCAAATATGGTGAGAGAAATAGGAACAAAAGTGAGATGAGGGAATGTTATTCTGAAATTGGATTTGGCTAAAGCTTTCGATAGAGTAGAATGGGATGTTTTATGTTATCTCATGAGAAGGTTGGGTTTCTCAGAATACTGGATAGATTTGATGTTTAGGTGCGTCTCAAGTGTAGGGTAAAACTTTTAGTAAATGGCCAGGTAAGTGGTGAATTTAAACCAACAAGAGGACTCAGGCAGGGAGACCCTTTCTCCCCTGCTTTATTCAATATATACTTATAACTATTTATAGTTACTTTAAAAGAGGAAATGAGAAGGGGAAAATTTGTTGCTTTCAAGCAGCCTAGGCATACTCCTCCTATGAATTGTCTGGCATATGCGGATTATATTATCATCTTCACAAATGCCAGTAGTAAATCTTTGAAAAATATGATGTTTCTTTTGTAGTCTTTGGAGGAAGAAATAGGACAAACATTGAATAAGAATAAATGTCAATTCCTCACATCCAAAAACACATCTGAAATTACCTCAAAAGGATTAGCAGAATCACAGGTTTCATGCAAGCAAAGGGTGCTCTTATATACCTAGGATGCCCTATTTATGAAGGAAGGGGGAAGGAGGAATACTTATCATTCTTAGTGGATAAGATTAGAAATAAAATCACGAGTTGGAAGGTGAATCTGTCAAGCATGGCAGGAAGGATTACACTTATAACACATGTACTCCAGAGTTCCCTGACGCACATTTTAATGTCAACGCTAGCCACCAAAAAGCATAGTTAAAAAAATAGAAAGAGAATGACAAATTTCTTATGGGGGAAAAAAGAAGGAAAGAACAAGCTTCACTGAAAAAAATGGCAAGATTTATGTTACCCTAAGGAAGAAGCTGGATTAGGTTTCTCTACACTAGAAGATATATCTAAAGCGTGGGCGTGCAAGAACTGGTGGAGAGTAAAAGAAAATGGGAGTCTATGGGCCGCATATATAAATGCTAGATACGGGCTTGGAGATAAACCGATTAACTCTAGAAAGGCATCAAAAAGTTGGAAATTAATAAATAAACAGAAAAATATCATAGAAAATCATGCGATTCTGACAAGTAGAGGATGGAAATGGAAGCTCAATGCTCAAGGTACTTTTACATTAAAGAGCACAAAAAATTTAGTAAGAAGAAAAAGGCAGTCGTAGGATATCTATGAAAGATTATGGTTAAAAGAGATCCCATAGAAAATTAATATATTTGTGTGGAAACTCCATGAAAAAGTCATACGGATAGATGAGAATATACAAAGAAAGGGTATAAAGCTAGCTTCTAGATGTGAATGTTGCAGAAAGGAGATAGAAAGTATTGAGCACTTATTTTCTACAGGTACTATAGCTATTAAATTATGGAGAAAGTTAGAAACAGAAGCAGAAATTAAAACAAAAGCAGAAAATCTATTTGATAGATTAGAAAGTTGGGTTCAAAAGCGCTCCGAGAATAAAATTCTCTAATGGCTAAGACGATATATTCCCCATATTACGATATGGTGCATATGGAAAGCCAGAAATAAAAGTCGTTTTGAGAATATCTCGATGAGCTATGAGAACATCCTAGCGGAGATTAAAAGAGAAAGCACATTCATAACAGCATGCTACCCAATAAAAATAAAAAATAAGGACATTGATGGAAAAAAGGGTTGGGGCCTTTCCACAAGTCTCATAAAACTACCAGCTATTAAAATTATTAAGTGGAGAAAGTCTCTAAAAGACTATCTTATCTTGAATACAGATGTAAGTTTTAAAAGAGACATGGGAGTGGCAGGAGGTGGAGGAGTAATAAGAAATGAGGAAGGTTGAGTAATTAAGGCATTTACTATGAGAGGAACAGTCTCTTCAGTTTTGCACTCAGAAACAATGGCTCTATATAAGGGTCTTCAAATTTGCAAAGAAAATGGATTCAGCAAAATTCAAATTCAGGTAGACTCGAGTCTTTTAGTAGATCTAGTGAAAGACAAAATAGAGCTATGGAGGTTAGACGAAGATATTAATAAGATAAAAGAATTAGTAATTGAGCTAAAAGGGGAAATTATTCACATATTTAGGGAAGCCAATGTGCTTGCAGACAAATTAGTAGAGGAAGGTTTGAGGAAATGTTTTCAGGAATTTAATGAGAATAACATTCCAGATAAGTCCAAAGGATTGATACGACTTGACAAAATAGGATTTCCTTATATTAGAGTTCAAAACTAAAAGAATAAAACAAAATTTAAAAAAAACTTATGGATTTCTTGCTTTGGTATGTGTCTTTGTTTCGTGCCTTTTGTTTCTCTTTAAAGACAATTATAGGCGGTGGCAAGTCTTATTAGAAAATCTTTCTAGTCCGGATGGGGGAAAAGAGCCTGCCTGAAGAATGAGAAACATTCATAAAAAAAAGGCATTGGGCAAGATGTCAGCTGGCTGTGAAGGCCTTCTGAAAGAAGCTCTAACGGGAAGCAAATGTAAGTTGGTAAGGGTACAGTAGTGATAATATAATTTATATGGCATTGGTTGTATTGGGTTTTTTTTGCAGGAAAAGCTTTCAAGTACCAAAAGGGGGCTTTAGTATTGAGGACAGTTATTTTATATTCTTTAAATATCGCTCGTAATTTGTTGAATTTGATATGTAATGAGTTAGAAAATAGAGTGTGTAACTTGATAATGGTTCACACACAAAAGCCAACTAAAGGGACACGGAATGAAGCTTCAACAGGTTCACAGAGGTAAGAAAACAATAGTTGTAATTATGCATGATATTGCCGGTTTTGGGGTGTTAATGATGCAGGAGGAGACTGAATATACACCTCCAACCAATAAGGTATTAACGAGGCAGTGAAAAGGGTCTGTTGAATGAAGGGATTATGGCATCGATGGGGCAGTTGAAGGAGACCTGTCAAGTAGGGGGGCTCAGTAAGGCATCAACGGGGCAGCGAATAGCCCAGAAAAGATTCAAACACAAAGTTATCAAATTGATTGCAGTACCGAGAAGTGTTATTGAAAAAGCATAGTTACTCCTATTCAAAGAGCCAAACATAGTTATGAAAGGCAGGAAAAGATTACAAACACAACTTGAACAAAATAGTCCAGAAAATGGCATCAAAATTAGTAAACATACTTCATAATGCATACTTAAATGAAGAGAGTTAAAAGCATGATTTCATAGAGCTAGGTTTTTATTTCTTTGTTGAGAATGGGTGTAAAAGGGAAAAAGACAGTATTAGTTTGTACAAATGGTATTCCTCCGCCAAAAGAGAGGGCATAATAATAAAACAAACCTTAAAAAAAGAAGAATAAGAAGAATAAGTAGAATAAAAAGAATAAGAAAAATATGAAGAAGAAAAATAATAAAAAATAGAAGAATAAATTCAATAAGAAGGCTAAGAGCATTAAAAAGATAAGAATAATACGAAGAATAAGAAGAAATATAAGAGTAAGGGATCAGTTGAATAAGTAGAATAACAATAATAAGAAGAATAAGACAATGTGCAAAATACGAAGAAATAAAAGATATAAGAAGAATACTAAGAATAAGAATAAGAATAAGAATAAAAAGAATAAGAAAAATAGAAGAATAAAAGAAACACAAAAAAAAGAAGAATATTAAGAATATGAAGAAAATTAAGATTAAGAAGATTATGAAGAAAAGAAAAATAATAAGAATAATATAATTAGAAAGAACAATAGAAAACAATAAATAATAATAATATAATAATAATAATTAAAAGAATAAAATAATTAGAAAAATAAGAAGAAAATGAATAAAAAAGAATAAGAATAAAAAAGAATAAAAATAATTTGAAGAATCAGATGAATAAGATGACTATGATAATAAAAAGAATAAAAAGAATAAAAAAATTTAAAGAAAAAGAAAAATAATAATAGTAACAATATCAAAGAATAATAATAATAATAATAATATAAATAATAATTGAATAAGAAGAATTAGAAGAATAAGTTGACTTAGTAGAATATGAAATATAAGAAGAATAAGAAAATAAGAATAATAAGAAGAATAAGAAAAATAAGAAAAAAAAAAGAAAAGAAAAAAAGAAAAAGAAGAAAAAAGAATTTTAACAATATAAAGAAAATTAAGATTAAGAACAATATAAATAATAAGAAGAAAATGAAAAATATAGAAGAAGAATAATAATAAGATTAATAAGAATATAAAGAATAATAATAATAATAATAATAATAATAATAATGAGACAAATAAGAAGAATAAGATGAATAACATTAATAAGAAGAATAAAAAGAATAAGATAAATTAGAAGAATATGAAGAAAAATAAAAATCTGAAAATAAGAAGAAGAATAATAATAAAGAGAATAAGAAGAATAAGAAGAATTAATGAATAAAAAATATAGTAATAAAAAAAAGAATTATAAAAATAAGAAAATTAATAAGAATAATAATAATAATAAATTAAGAAGAATAAAAAGAATAAGAAGATTTACAACAATAAGAAGAATAAAAAAAATAAGTAGAATATTAAGAATAAGAAGAATAAGAAGAATGTGAAAAATAAGAAGAATAATAAGAATAAGAAGAATAAAAAAGAAGAATAAAAAGAATAATAAGAATAAGAAGAATAAGAAGAATAAAAAGAATAAGAAAATATGAAGAATAAGAAGAATAAGAAGAATAAAAAGAATAATAAGAATAAGAAGAATAAGAAAATAAGAGAATAAGAATAATAAGAATAATGAGAAGAATAAAAAAAATAAGAAGAATAATAAAATAAGAAGCATACGAAAATCAGAAGAATATAAAAAATAAGATGAATAAAAAAATAAGAAGAATAAGAAGAATTATAACAATACGAAGAAAAACCAGAATAAGAAGACTAAGATCAATAAGATGAATATGAAGAATTACATGAGATAATGTCAGTCTGTTGAATTAAACCTTCATAGGGTAGAATTGTTCTAAACATTGATGGAAGTTTTAATAGGGATACAAGTATGGTAGGAGGGGGAGGAGTGATAAAAAATGAGCAAGGGAATGTATTAAAAGCATTTACAATAAAAGAAAAAGCATCTTCAGCATTGCATGCTAAAATATTAGCCTTGCTCAAGGACCTTAAAATTTTTAAAAAAATTCTTTTATGAATATCCCAGCATAGGTGGACTCCAATTTACTAGTAATCTACCTACAAGTAAAATATAAATGTGGCAATATGATGAGAATATACTTTCTATTAAAAATCTTTTAGTAGACTTAAACAGAGAAATAATGCATACATTTAGAGAGGCAAATGCCCTCGTAGATATATTATTGAAGAAGGCATGAGAAAGGGTGTACAAGAGTTTGATGGGGAGAATTTTCTATATAAACTTAAAGGAATAATGATACTAGATAGATTAGAATTTTCTTATATTAGAATTCAAAAACATTAGTAGGATAAGAAATTTCTAAAATCTTTAAATTTCTCTGGTCCCGTGGGGAAGTTACAAAAATGTATTTTGCTATGCTTTTTGTGTGTAATGTATTTAAAAAATGCAGGCATTGACTAAGATTGAAGAGCAGGGAGAGCAACACGTGGGAGAGAAGTTTGATTGGTGGCAGAATGGATTCGGCTTTCTGCCTATTTACTTAAGCAGACAACCTAGATCTCTTAGGTCACTTAATCACATTATATTCTATTTCTTTTGTTTTTTGGATGAGTTTCATAGATGCTTAACTAATGATGCAGATACTAGTGGGCAGAAGGTAAAAGGCTTGCAGCACCAATTGTGTAGTGTTGTTTTGCAGAAAGCTATTATATTGTTATGTCCTATTATGCTGTTATGTTTTGGTTTTATATGCTAGCTAGAATGTAGGAGTTGTCGCTTACAAATTATTTAGCAATACAAGACAGCCATTAAAACAAAGCTCATGGACAATTAAGCATGGCTGTTACTTGAAAAAACAGCAAAGATTCTATCATATTTTTTAAAGATGTAGTTATGAAATGTGGCTGCTTTACTAATAAATGATCTAGTTGGGTTGCTGCCAAATTCTACTAAATGAGGATGCATGCTGCTAAGCTGTGAAAGCCACTTCCTAAAGGAGTAATGTAGCTGTAAAAGAAAGAATGCATGTAGGCTAACTGGCAGAGAGAGGAGAAGCACAAAGCAAGATATACAGCATGAAATTATTCTAAAGACAATCTCAAAGATACTTTATTTCTTAAAAAGAAAGAAAAATGAGTTTGTTTGTTAATCCATTTTGTTCTTTGCTTTATTTTGATAAGGGTGTAAAAGGGAAAAAGGGTAGATCTTAGATTGTAAAAATGGTATTCCTCCGCCAAAAGAGAGACCTTTTATTATTAATAAAAAAAAATTTTAAAAAAGATGAATAAGAAGAATATGAAGTAATGGTATAATAAGAAGAATAATAAGAATAAGAAGATTAAAAAAGATAAAAAGAATAAAAAGATTATGATGAATAAGATGAATAAGAAGAATAAAAAGAATAAGAAAAATAACAAGAATAAGAAGAATAATAAGAATAAATAGAATTAGAAGAATAAGTAGAATAAAGAGAATTAAAAGAATATGAAGAATAAGAAGAAAAAGAAGAAAAAAAGAATAAGAATAATAAGAATAATAAAAGAATAATAGGAATAAGAAGAATAAGAGGAATAAGAAGAATAAGAAGAATATATAAAAAAAAGAGTAAGAATAATAAGAAGAATAAATTAATTAGAAGAATAAGAAGAAAAAAAAGAATAAAAAGAATAAAAAGAATTTAAAGACTAAGAAAAATAAGATGAATAAGAAGTATATAAAGAATAAGAAGAATAATAAAAATATGAAAGAATACAAAGAATAAGAAGAATATGAAGAATATAAAGAATATGAAGAATAAAAAGAATTAAGAATAATAATTTAAATATAAAGAATAAGAAGAAACAAGAAGAATAAGAATAAAAAGAATAAGTTGAATATGAAGAATAAGTAAAATAAGAAGAATAAGAAGACTAATAAGAATAGGAAGAACAATAGAATAAGAAGAATAATAAAAAATAAGAAGAATAAAAAGAATAAAAAGAAAAAGAAGAATAAGTGGAATACGAAGAATAAAAAGAATAAGAAGAAAAAGAAGAAAAAGAAGAAAAAAAAAAAGAATTAAACTAATAAGAAAAATAAAAAAAATAAGAAGAATAAAAAGAATAACAAGAAAAAGAATAATAAGAATAAAATGAAGAATAAGAAGAATTATATGAAAAAAAAATAAGAAGAAAAAAAAGAATAATAAAAATAATAATAAGAAAATTAGAATAAAAAAATAAGAAAAATAAGAAGAATATGAAAATAATGAGAATAAGAAGAATAAGAAGAATAATATGAATAATAATAAGAAGATCAATAAGAAAAATAAAAAAAATAAAAGAATAAAAAGAATAAAAAGAATAATTAAAATAAGAAGAATAAGCAGAATAAAAAGAATTAAAAGAATAAGATGAAAAAAGAATATGAAGAATAGGAGAAGTAAGAAGAATAATAATAATAAAAAGAATAAGATGAATAAGATGAATAAAAAGAATATGAAGTTTAAGAAGAATATTAAGAAAAAAAATATAAGAAGAAAAAAAAGAATAAGATGAATAACAAAGATAATAAGAATAATAAGATTAAAAAGAATTAAAATAATATGAAGAATAAGAAATAAGAAGAATAAGGTAGAATAAGAAGAATAAGATGAATATGGAGAATAAATAGAATGAGAAAGATAAGAATAGTAAAAGAATATGAAGAATAAGGAAAAAAGAAAGAAAAAGAAGAATAAGAAGAATAAAAAAGATTAGAAGAATAAGAAGAATAAGAAGAATAAGAAGAATAAAAGAATAATATGAATAATAAGAAAAAAAAATAAGAAGAAAAAAAATAAAAATGAATAAAGAATAAAATTATTAGAAGAATAAGAAGAAAATAGAATAAAAAGAATAAGAAGATTAAAAAGAATAAAAAGAATTAATGAATAAGAAGAATAAGATGAAAAAGAAGTATAAAAAATAATAAGGAAAATGAAAGAATATAAAAGAATAAAAATAATAAATATGAATTATACGAATAAGAAGAATATTAAAAATAAAAAGAATAAGAAAAAAAAAGAATAAGTTTAATAGGGAGAATAAAAATAATATGAAGAATAAGAATAATAAGAAAAAATAAAAATACAAGAATAAGAAGAAAAATAATAATAATAATAATAAGAAAAAGAGAAAGAATAGAAAGAAAAAGAAAAAAAAATAGTATATAAAGAATATTAAAAAATTAAGATTATGAAAAATATGAAGAAAAAGAAGAATATGAAAAAAAATTAGAAGAATAATAATAATAAGATTAAGAAGACTGTGAAGAATAACAAAATAAGAAGAATAAAAATAAGAATAATAAGAAGAATAAGTAGAATGAAAATAAGCAGAAGAAAAAAAAAGATTAATAAGAATTAGAAGAATATGAAGAATAAAAAATATGAAGAATAAGAAAAGAATAATAATAAAGAGAATAAAAGAATAAGAATAATTAGAAGAAATAGAAATAATAATAATAATAATAATAAAGAAGAATAAGAAGAATAAATCGAATAAGAATAATAAGAAAAAAAGAAGAATTAGAAGAATAATAAGAATAAGAAGACTAACAAGAATAAGTATAATAAGAAGAATAAGTTAAATAAGAAGAATTAGAAGAATAAGAAAATAAGAAGAATAAAAAGACGAAGAACAATATGTAGAATTAGAAAAATAAAGAGAATTAAACAAATGAGAAGAGAAATAAGAATCATAAGAATAAGTAAAATAATAAGAATAAGAATAAGAATAAAAAGAATAAAAAGAATACTAAAATAAGAAAAATATGATGAATAAGAAGAATAAGATGAATAAGAAGAAAAAAAGAATAAAAAGAATAAGAAGAAAAAGAATATTAAGAAGAATAAGAAATAAGTATAATAAGACAAATAAGAGAAGAAGAAGAAGGATAATATAATAATATAATAATAATAATAATAAGAGTAAGAAGAATAAGAAGAATAAGAAGAATTGGAACAATAAGACGTAAAAAAGAATAATAAAAAAATGAAGAAAATCAAAATGCCAAGAATAAGAAGAATAGCAAAAATACCAAGAATACAAAGAATAAGAAGAATAAGAAGAATAAGAAGAATAATAATAATAATAATAAGAATAAGAAGAATAATAAGAATAAGAAGAATATGAAGAATATGCAGAATATGAAGAATAAGAAGAATATGAAGAATATGCAGAATATGAAGAATATGTAGAATATGAAGAATAAAAAAAAATAGAGAAATACATGATTACTAATGAATACAAAGAATAACAAGATTAAAAATAATAAGAAGAATAAAAATAATAGAAGATTAAGATAATAAGAAAAAAACAAGAATAAGAGCAATAAAAAGCATAAGAACAATAAGAAGAATAAGAAGAATAAGAAGAATAAGTTGAAAAGGAAGAAGAAAAAAAATAAGAAGAATAAGAATAATAAGAATAATAAAACGCATATAAAGAATAAAAAGACTAAGAAAATATCAAGAATAATAAGAATAAGAAAAATAAGAAGAATGAAAAGTATAAAAACAAAAAAAAAATCTGAAAAATAAGAATAATAAAATGAATAAGAAGAATAATAAGATAATTAGAATAAGAAGAATAAAAAATAAGAAAAATAAGAAAAATACGAATAATAAAATATAAAGAATAATAAGAAGAATAAAAAGATTCAAAGAATAAGAAGAATAGGAAAAATAATAAGAAATAGATGAATACTAAGAATACCAAGGAAAACAAGAATAAGAACAATAAAAAGAATAAGTACAATAAGATGAAATCAAGAATAAGTGTAATAAAAGGAATAAGAAGAAAAAGAATAATAAGAAGAATAAGAATAATAAGAATAATAAGAAGAATAAGAATAATAAGAAGAATAAGAATAATAACAAAAATACTAAGCATAAAAAGAATAAGAAGATTAAGAAGGAAAAGAAGAATAATAAGAATATAAAGAATATGAACAATAAGAAGAATTAAAAGAATTATAAGAATTATAAGAATAAGAAGAATATAAATAAAAGAAGAAAAAGAAGAATAAGATTGATAAGACGAATAATAAAAATAAGAAAAATAAGATTAATAAGGAGAATAAAAAGAATAAGAAGAATATGTTGAATAAGAAGAATATGAAGAATAAGATGAATAAAAAGAAAAAGAAGATTATAAAGTATATTAAGTATAAGAAAAATATAAAGAATAAAAGAATATGAATAAAAAAAGTATAAGAAGATACATAAGAAAAGAATATTAATAAAAATAACAAGATTATGAATAAAAAAAAATAAGAAGAAATAGAATAATGCTAAGAATACTAAGAATAAGAAGACAAATAACAATTAGAAGAATAAGAATAATAAGAAGAATAAAAATATAATAAGAAAACTATAATAAGAGGAATATAATGAATATGAATAATAAGAAAAATAAGAAGAATAAGAATAATAAGAATAATAAGAAGAATAAGAAGAATAAGAAGAATAAGAAGAATAAGAACAATATGTAGAATTAAAAAATTAAAGAGAATAAAACAAAAGAGAAGAAAATAAGAATCATAATAATAAGTAAACTAATAAAAATAAGAATAGGAATTAGAAGAATAAAAAAATAATATAATAAAAAAATCATGAATAAGAAGAATTAAAGAATAAGAAGAATAAGAATAAAAAAATAATAAGAAGAATAAGAAGAAAAAGAATATCAAGAAGAATAAGGAAATAAGTAGAATAAGATAAATAAGAAGAATAATAAGAAAAAGAAGAAGAATAAGATAAATAAGAAGAATATGAAGAATTCAAAGAATAAGACGCAAAAGAAAAATAAGAAGAATAAGAAATATAAGGAGAAAATCAAAATGCCAAAAAAAAGAAGTATAAAAAGATTACCGAAAATAGCAAGAAAACAAAGAATAAGAAGAATAATAAGAATAAGAAGAATAATAAGAATAAGAAGAATAAGAAGAATAAGAAGAATAAAAATAATAAAAAAAATAAGAAGAAATACATGATTACAAATGAATTCAAAGAATAACAATAATACAAATAATAATAAGAATAAGAATAATAAGAAGATTAAGAATAATTAGAAAAAAACAAGAATAACAGCAATAAAAAGTATAAGGACAATAAGAAGAATAGGAAGAATAAAAAAATTAGAATAATAAGAAGAATATGATGATTAAGAAGCATAAGATGAATGAGAAGAATAAGAAGAATAAGAAGATGAAAAGAAAAATAAGAAGAATATAAAGAACAAAAGATAAAAAATAATAAGAAGAATAAAAAGAATTTAAAGAATAAAAGAATTGTAAGAATAAGAATAATAAGAATAATAAGAAGTATATAAATAATAAAAAGACTAAGAAAAATATCACGAATAATTTGAATAAGAAGTATAAGAAGAATGAGAAGAATAATAAGAATAAGAAGAATAAGATAAAAAGAAAAATCTGAAAAATAAGAATAATAAAATGAATAAGAAGAATAATAAGATTAATAAGAATAAGAAGAATAAGAAAAATAATATAAATACCAATAATAAAAATATTAAGAATAATAAGAATAATAAGAAGAAATACGAAAAATAAGAAAAATAAGAAAAATAAGAAAAATAAGAAGAATAAGAAAAATTAGTAGAAAAATTAGAATATAAAAAATAAGAAGAATAAGAAGAATAAAAATAATAATAAGAATAAAATTAATAAGAAGAATAAGAATAATAATAAAAATAGGAAGCATAAAAAGAATAAGAAGAATAAGAAGAATAAGAAGAAAAAGAAGAATAATAAGAAAATTAAGAATATGAACAATAAGAAGAATTAAAGAATTAAAGAATTAAAAGAATTAAAAGAATTAAAAGAATAAGAAGAATATAAATAAAAAAAGAAAAAGAAGAATAAGATTGATAAGAAGAATAATAAAAATAAGAAAAATGAGATTAATAAGGAGAATAAAAAGAATAAGAAGAATATGTTCAATAAGAAGAATATGCAGAGCTCCATGAGATAGAGAGAAAGTAACTTTCTAGAGAGAGAAAGTCCATTTTCTTGCAAATTCAAGCTCGTTTCAGCCTTACAATGGAGTATAATGATCTTTTGTTCAAGAAGAAATCATCTGCCTCTGTTCTCAAAGAACCCGCACCTAATTTACTCAAGCTTGGAGGAAGAATGAACTCCCGGTGGTAATTTTTTCTTAGGCGATTTTGAGAGATGGAGGAGCCATTCAAACTCACTCTCGTGGAGAAGTTTTCGCATGGCAGGCCTCATTTTGATGAAATTTGTGGGTTCATCAGCTCACTCAAGCTTAACGGTAATATCAAGACAGTCGACTATGACTCTAAGCACCTATTCCTTCAATCATGGTGGAAGAAGATTATAACAGAATGTGGCTGCGCAGATTATGGTACGTTTTCTGGATATCCTATGCACCTTCTAAAATGGACAATGCAATCTCTCCCATGGAGGGAATTCCCAATAGCCCCAGTATGACATTCCCTTCCTAATCTACCATTACCATTTTTTAATAAGCTTCTCTATACTCTATTGCTATGTGTGTCAGGGAAGTTGATGTTCATGGATGAGGCTACTGCCTCGATGACAAGAACGCATGGTGCAAGGATTTGCATTGAGACGAATCTCAATTTCAGCACCCACAGAAGGTTTGGGTAGGTACTGAAGGTGGGGTTGGATTTTGGCAAAACATTATTCCAGAGCAAGCCCCAAGTTACTGTAAAATTTGCAGGAGGCTGGGCATGATCTAGATGCATGTAGGATGGGCAGGGATAGTTTGGTGGAGGGGAAGGGGAAAGATGGGGGCAGGGCAGAGGTATGGGTAAGGAAGGATAGCTTCTTGAAAAAACCGGAAGAGTAAGTCTAGCATGATTATTAAGGAGGATGAACAGGGGATAAGGGATGGGAGAATGGAGGAAGAAATCCCATTATACAATGGTTCCATAAGGCATGAAGCAGAGTCTATAAGAGGGGAAAACTCTATTTCTGAGGAGAACTTGAGAGGTACACTAAAGGAGAAGGTTATGGAAGGGTTTTCAAGTGAGGAGATTAGAGAAAAGGGTGAGTTAGAGTCCCGAACAAATGGAAGAACAGGAGGTTAGGCTGGTTGTTTCGGAAGGAGAAAAGAAAAATTAAAAAGAAATCTGCCTCGGGGAAGAAAAGATGTTAGAAGAATCAAGCAAAATCTTCAATAATTGACAGTGATACAGATTTCAGCTGGATAGATCAAGATGTTTTTAGATTTTTCAAAAATAGAGGATGACTATAAGAGTTGTGAATTCTTCCCTCATTCAAAGATGGATGACAGCATGTATAGGCCCAGGCTGAATGAGGATGTTAATATAACAACAAATAAATGGCATTCGTACACAAGGGAGGAAGCGATGGAAGAAGTAAGAATAATGGCACTCCAATTGGGCAGAATTGGCATCAATAGGGCCCAGGTAAGCGGCTCTAGTTCTATAAAATCTTTTAGAAACAGGAAAAAATACTTAAATATGAAATATGAGTCTAATGCACAACCAGAGCGCAAGCGAGATCTACTAATAATGGATAGTTGTATTTATTGGAATATCCGAGGGGTGGCAAATAAGCCCTCTTTAAATTGGATTAAGAAACTAATAAAAATTCAAAAAGCAAAATTGTGGTCCTATCAGAACCTATGGTGGATATAAAAAAATTAGATAACTATAAATTAAAATGGGGTTCAATAATGCTACGGCTAATATTAATGGGAAAATTTGGGTTTTGTGGAATGGAAGCTTAAGTATGATAGTTCTTAAATCTACAGAAACAACTATTGCATTTTAAAATAGGTAATTCAGAGACACTTTTTACTGTCGTATATGCTAAAAATACTAAGGAATGAAGAAAGGCATTATGGCAGGAGATGGCCGAGATAACTCGGGTAGATCTTCCCATGGATTATCGGAGGAGACTTTAATTGTTATCAGATACCCGAGGGAGAAGCTAGGGAGGAAGAAGACCATATGCAGAGGCTATGGCTCATTTTAATGATGTTATTGCAAATACGAATCTCATGGAAGTAGTTTTCCTGGGATCAAAGTACACATGGTGTAATAACTGGAAGAAGCGGGGAGTAATCTGGGCTAGATTAGACAGAGTATTATATAATAAAAAATGGCTAACCATTCATGGAGGCATGTCTCTAAAAATTTTAAATAGAACATGCTTGGATCATAGCCCACTGCTATTATCCCTTCGTAATTGTCAAAAAGAGATGAAAAGCTTCAATTTTCAAAATATGTGGAGCCTTCACCTTGAATTCGAGAGGACAGTAGAATTATCATGGTCAGAACCCTCATCAGGCAACCCTTTGTAGGTGCTAGCTACGAAGCTCTGCAGAATAAGATTTAGGTTGGTTAAACGGAACAAAGATACTTTTGGTAATATTAATGAAAATATTATCCAAGCATAAGAGGAGGTAGTAGCCAAAGAAAAAGAATTTGAAATTAATCAAAATGACATATGTAGGCAAGAGCTTAGTAAAGTAGAAGCAACCTTAAAACTTAGATTACACATGGAAGAGGTTTTTTGGAAACAAAGATCAAAAATCAAATGGCTAAAAGAAGGCGATAAGAACACAACATTTTTCTACTTTATGGCTAAAACTAAATCTCAAAAGAAGCTAATACAGGCATTAAAAATCCTGAAGGGCGTTGGATAGAAGAAGAAGGGGAAATTAAAAGCACTTTAGATGTATATTTTAAAAATCATTTGTCCAAAAAAACTAATCTAAAAGGCCAATTACTGATGCAAGCATTAAAATGTCAGATTACACCAGAAGAAAATATTAGGCTAGAAGAATTCCCTGAAGAGGAAGAAGTCAAGAAAGCAGTATTTAGCTTGAATAAAGATAGCACAGTAGGTCCAAATGGATGGAATAGTGCCTTCTTTCAATATTCTTGGAATATCATTAAGAAGGATCTTCATCTCGTGATCTCGTTTATTTTTGCAGGTGCAGAAATTACCAAATCATGGTCTCGTTCTTATATTGTCTTATTACCTAAATCTAAAAATCCACAAAATGTGAGGACTTTAGACTGATTAGTTTGTGCAATGTGGTATATAAAATTCTAGCAAAACTCATGTAGAATAGTTTAAGTAATATATTTCCCAATATTATCTCTCCTAAGCAATCAGGTTTTGTTAAAAATAGAATAATGATGGAAAATATAGGCTTAGCCTCTAAGATGCTGAGGGATATTGGTCTTAATCCAGTGGGCACAACGTGGCAATTAAACTGGATCTCTCAAAAGCATTTGACAGGGTGGAATGGCCGGTCTTATGTTATGCTATGAGAAAAATAGGCTTCTCTGAATTTTGGATTGATTTCCTGTTCAAATGTATCTCAAGTGTGTGGGTAAGAATTATAATTAATGGACATAAATGAGATGAGTTTAAACTAGAAAAAAGATTAAGGCAAGGAGATCCTTTGTCCCCTTATCTTTTTAATATCTATCTGGAACTTCTCCTTTTAAATCTTAAATTGAGAATGCAAGAAGGAAATATTTTGACATATAGGCAGCCAAGAGGGACTCCTTCGTAAGTTAATTGGCTTACGTGGATGATGTTATTATCTTCACTAATGCTAGCACGAAGTCTTTATTTAACTTTATGGAATTAATGCAGGCACTGGAGGAGGAGACAGTACAATGCATGAATAAAAAGAAATGTCATTTATCATGTCCTCAAAAGCTCTAGTGAAAATGGGTAAAAGAGTTAAAGAGATTACAGGCTTCATTCAAAGAAAAGGTGCTTTGATGTATCTGGGCTGCCCAATTAACGAAGGAAGATTAAAAGAAGAGTATCTAAGTTTTCTTCTAGAAAAAATGAGAGGTAAAATCGCGGGATGGAAGGAGGAACTACTTAGCCTTGGTGGAAGAGCTACTCTAATCTCCCATGTTCTTCAAGGATCACTGTCACACATCTTATCTATCATCCAGCCGCCTAAGATAGTGCTTAAAAAATTGGAGAAAGAAATGGCGAATTTCTTATGGGGTAAGCGGAAAGGCAAAGCTAAGTTACATTGGCTAAAATGGGACACAATATTTCACCCGAAGGAAGAGGCAGGCCTGGGGTTTACCATCTTTGATGTGGCCCCTAAAGCATGGGCCTACAAAGGCTGGTGGAAACTGAAAGAGAATGAGAGTCTTTGGGCAAGATTTATGAGGGTTAAATATAACTAGGGAAAGGAGGACAACAAGAAAAAGTCAACAAGAACATGAAAAATGTTATTTAATCAAAAAGACTTTGTCGAATCTCACTCTAAATTAAATAAGAGCGTGTGGAAGTGGACTCTCAACCCACAAGGAACATTCACTTTAAAATCGGATAAATAGCATCTTAGAGCTAAAAGAAGGAAGTCTCCGCTGTTCAAATGGATCTGGGAGAATGATTCTCCACAAAAAATGAAAATTTTATTGTGGAGATCTCTCCTAGAAATTACCCCGGTTGATAATAACATGCAAAGAAAAGGTATTACAATTGCTTCTAGGTGTGATTGCTGCTTCTCAGATATTGAGAGTATAGATCATTTGTTCTCAACTGGTAAGATAGCTAATGAATTCTGGAGCCAAATCAATATTATTCACACAAGTCAAGGTAAGAAGCTAAAAGATAGATTATTGAGTTGGCATGGAGTAAGTTTTGGGAATAAAGTTCAGATCTGGCTTAGGAATAACATCCCGTTGGTAGTTATTTGGTGTATCTGGAAGGGTAGAAATAAGAGTAGATTTGATAATGTTAGAATGAATTCACTTGATATTATAAAAGATATTAAAAGAGAGCTTATTTGCATTTCAGAGGTAAGCCCTATCAAAACCAGGATGGATAAGCCAGCAATGGAATTGATAAATCAATGAGGCTTGTCACATGAAAAAAAAAAGAGAACGAAGAATAAAATGCATTAAGTGGGAGAAACCTCCTAAAGGTAAAATGACTCTTAATACAGATGGAAGTTTTAACAAAGATATGGGGGTTGCAGGGGGGCGAAGGCCTAATAAGGGATTTGCTTGGAAGGGTAGTTAAAGCATTTTCATTGAAGTTTAAAGTCAACTCAGCATTATATTCAGAGATTAAAGCTCTCCATAAATGTTTACAAATTTGTAGCGAGCTTAATCTTATAGATTTCCAAATTCAGGTAGATTCTAAGTTGTTAGTCGATCTTGTTTACAAAGATTTTAAGCTCTGGCAATATTAAGAAGACATAGATTTCATTAAAAATTTCATGGAAGAAAGTAATGCGAGCATTAAACATATTTACAGAGAGGCTAATTCTCTAGCGGATAGGTTGGCCAAAGAAGGGGAATCTATAAGGGATGTGATCTTTGGCACAAGTGATTTCCCAGATAAATTTAAAGGTCTAGCAAAACTCGATGAACTCAGATTCCCGTATATCAGGATTTGCAAAGAATAGGATTTTTACATGGACATATGGAAAATTGACTTGAGATCACTTATTGCTTTTTTTTAGTAGGCTGCTAGACTAGATTGGGAGTAAGTCTACTCTTCTTTGCAGCCTCTTGCTTGGATTGTCTTCTTTTTGTCAACATAATCTTTCCCTATACGTACCTGGATAGTTTGTCCTGCAGGTTTATCATCCAGGAGGTTTTACTCCCTGGTGAAGTCTTAGACCAATAGGCTTATATAAAATATTAATATATGTGTTTGGATAAGATTATTGTTTGGCAAGTCACACCTCAAAAGATTGATCAGGTAAGTATATGCTGGATATAAGCCTCGCCTGTTTTGCAGGAATTCGAAGGAGGGTATTGGTTATTATAGTTTATATTGGATTGTTATAATTTTCTCATCAGGTAAAGTAATGTATAAAGTTGCAGCTTCTGTTTTTCTTAAGTTTTTCAGGGTTGAGGTATTGCGTCAGGCTCAGATTTTGGATGGAATTAAGAAGCTTTTTGTCTCTTATTATTATTTGTTAAGGGTCTAGTCGTGTTTGTCTATTATGTGTTGGAAATCATGATTTATGTATGTGAATCTTTGTCTGTAAGATGGTCTTCTGTATAGAGTCGGTAAGGAGGTCCTATGTGGAGTCGGCAAGGTGTTTGTATAAATGTCAGCCAGGTATAGTCCCCATGAGTCTATGGGTCTGCGTCGGTCAAATTGCAGGGTTGGTGTCTGCTCAGTTTGAGTCATCAATTTGCCAAGGCAGGATAGTTCAAGATGAGGAAGGTGGGAGGAGAGCAAAAATATTAAAGATTTGCATAAGAATGGCCAGAGGAACTACCAGAGGGTTTGCATGTAGATTAATCTAAATTCCATTTCATCAATGGAATATTTATTTTTTTATATTATTACATGATATGTTCCGTCTAAATGCTTTATTTTTTTGAAAAATGGTTGTAAAAGGGGAAAGGGTAGACGTAGTTTGTAAAAAATGGTATTCCTCCGCCAAAAGAGATGGTTATAATAATAAAACTAACTTTTAAAAAAGAAGAATATGAAGAATAAGATGAATAAAAAAAATAAGAAGATTAAAAAGAATATTAAGTATAATAAAAATATGAAGAATTAAAAGAATATGAATAAAAAAAAGTATAAGAAGATTTAGAAGAAGAGAATATTAAGAAAAATAAGAAGAATATGAATAATAAGAAAAATAATAAGAAAAAGAAAAATGCTAAGAATACCAAGAATAAGACAACAAAGAACAATTAGAACAATAAGAATAATAAGAAGAATAAGAAGTATAATAAGAAAACTAGAATAAGAGGAATATAAAGAATAAGAAGAATAAGAAGAATACGGAGAATAAGATGAATAAGAAGAATAAGAATAATAAGAAGAATAAGAACAATATGTAGAATTAGAAAAATAAAAAGAATATAACAAATGAGTAGAAAAATAAGAATCATAAGAATAAGTAAAATTATAAAAATAAGAATTAATATAAGAAGAATAAGAACTATAAAAGAAAAAAAATAAGTAGAAAAGAAGAATAAGATGAAAAATAAAAATAATAAAAATTAGAAGAATAAGAAGAATAAGAATAATAGGATGAAAAAGAAGAATAAGAAGAAAAAGAACAAAAAGAAGAATAAAAAGAAAAAGAAGAATAAGAAGACTAAGAAGAATACAAAGAAAATAAACAATAAGAAGAAAAAAAAATTATGAAAAATAAGAAGAAATAGATGATTACTAATTAATTCCAAGAATAATAAGAATAAGAATAATAAGAATAATAAGAATAATATTAAGATTCAAAAAATAAGAAAAAAATAAGAATAAGAGCAATAAAAAGAATAAGAACAACAAGAAGAATAAAAAGAATAAGAAAAATTAGAAGAACAAGAAGAATAAAACAAATATGATGAATAAGAAGAATAAGAAGAATAAGAAAAATAAGAAAAATAAGAAGAATAAAAAAATAAGAAGAATAAGAAAAAATAAAAAGTTTATAAAGAATCAAAAGAAAAAAATAATAAGAATAATAAAAAAATAAAAAGAATATAAATAATAAGAAGAATAAGAATAATAAGAATAATAAGAATAATAAGAATAATAAGAATAATAAAAAGCATAAAAATAATAAAAAGTTATAGAAAAATTTCAAGAATAAGAAGAATAATAAGAATAAGAAGAATAAGAAGAATATAAAGAATAAGAATAATCTGAAAAATAAGAATAATAAGATTAATAAGAATACGAAGAATAAGAAGGATAAGAAGAAAACCAAGAATAAAAATATTAAGAATAATTAGAAGAAATAAGAAGATAATATGAAGAGGAAGAATAAGAAGATTCGATGAATAAGTAGAATATTAAAAGTAAGAAGAAATTGATGAGTACTAATAATACCAATAATAACAAGAATATGAACAAAAAAAAGAATATGAAAAATAAAAAGAATATGAATAATAAAAGGAAATCAAGAATAAGTGGAATAAAATGAATAAGAAAAATATGAATAATAAGAAGAATATGAAAAATAAGAAAGAATAAGAAGAATAAGAAGAATAAGTAGAATAAGATAATATGAAGAATTAGTAGAATAAGAAGAATAAAAAAATAAGAAGAATTTAAAGAATAAGAAGAATAAAAAGAATAAGAAGAATCAGAAGAAATAGAAGAATAAGAAGAATCAGAAGAAATAGAAGAATAAGAAGAATAAGAAAAAGAAAAAGAAAAAGAATACGATTAAGAAGAATAACAAGAATAAGAAAATTAAGAAGAATAAGATGAATAAAAAGAATAAATAATTTTTAGAATAATAAGAAGCATAAAAAGAATAAGAAGAAAAAGAAAAATAATAAAAATATGAAGAATATTAAAAATTAGAAGAATTAACAGAATTAAAAGAATTAGAAGAATTATAATAATATGAAGAAAATGAATAAAAAAAAGAAAAAGAATAATAAGATTAATAAAAATAATAAAAATTATAAGAAAAATAAGATTAATAAGAAGAATAAAAAGAACAATAATAATATGTAAAATAAGAAGAATAAGAAGAATAAGAAGAATAAGAATAATAAGAAGAATAAGAAAGAATAAGAATAATAAGAAGAATAAGAAAAATAAAAACAATATATAGAATTATAAAAATAAAGAGAATAAAACAAATGCAAATAAAATAAGAATCATAATAATAAGTAAAATAATAAAAATAAGAATAAGAATAAGAAGAATAAAAAGAATAATAAAATAATAAAAATATGATGAATAAGAAGAATAAAAAGAATAAGATGAATAAGAAGAAAAAAAGGAATAAGAATAATAAGAAGAAAAAGAATATTAATAAGTAAAAGAAATTAAGTTGCATAAGACAAATAAGAAGAATAATAAAAAATAGAAGATTAAGAAAAATAAGAAGAATAAAAAGAATTCGAAGAAAAGGACGCAAAATAAGAATAAGAAGAAAAAGAAAAATAAAAAGAAAATTAAAATGATTAGAAAAAGGAGTATAAGAAGATTACCAAAATTACCAAGGATACAAAGAATAAGAAGAATAAAAGCTATAAGATAAAAAAAGAATAAGAAGATAAGAAGAATAAGAGGAATAAAAAAGAATAATAAAAATAAAAAGAATATGAAGGATAAGAAGAAAGAAGAATAAGAAGAAAAAAAATAGTTAGAAGAATATGAATAATAGAAGAAACAGAAGAAAAAGAAGAAAAAGAAGTAAAAGAAGAAAAAGAATAATAAGAATACAAAAAATATAAAGAATAAGAAGAATAAGAAGAAGAATAATAATAATAATAATAAGAAAAATAAGAAAATAAGAAAATTTAGATGATTACTAATAAATTCCAAGAATAACAAGAATAAGATAAATAAGAATAATAAGAATAAAAACAAGATTAAGAAAAATAAGAAAAAAACAAGAATAAATGCAATAAAAATAATAAGAACAATAAGAAGAATAAGAAGAATAAGAAGAATAAGAAAAATAAGAAAAATAATAAAAAATTAGAAGAATAAGAAGAATAATAAAAAAATAACTAATAAGAAGAATATGATGAATAAGAAGAATATGAAAAATAAGAAAAATATCAAGAATAAAAAAATAAGAAGGAAAAAAAAATAAAAAGATTATAAAGAATCAGAAGAAAAATAATAATAAGAAGAATAAAAAAAATATAAATAATAAGAAGAATAAAAAGAATAAAAAGAATAAAAAGAATAATAAGAATAAGAATAATAAGAATAATAAGAATAATAAGAAAAATAAAAATAATAAGAAGCATTAAAAAAAATAAAAAGACTAAGAGAAATATCAAGAATATGAAGAATACTAAGAATAATAAGAATAAGAAGAATAAGAAGAATAAGAAAACCCCGAAAAATAAGAATAATAAAATGAATAAAGAAGAATAGTAAGATTAATAAGAATAATAAGAATAAGAAGAATAAAAAAAATAAGAAGAAAACTAAGAATAAAAATATTAAGAATATTTAGAAGAATAAGAAGAATAAGAAGATTCTAAGAATAAGAAGAATAAGAAAAATAAGAAGAAATAGATGAATACTAAGAATGCCAAGAATAACAAGAATAAGAATAATAAAAAGAATATGAACAATAAGAAGAATAAGAATAATAAGATGAAATCAAGAATAAGTGGAATAAAAAGAATAGGAAGAATATGGATATTAAGACGAATATAAAGAAAAAGAAGAATAAGAAGAATTAGAATAATAAGGAGAATAAAAAAAATAAGAAGAATATAAAGAATAAGAAAAATAAAAAGAATAAGAAGAATAAGAAGAATAAGAAGAATAAGAAGAATAAGAAGAATAAGAAGAAGAATACTAATAAGAATAACAAGAATAAAAAGAATATAAAAAATAAGAAGAATAAGATGAATAATAATAATAAGAATAATAAGAAGAATAAGATGCATAAAAAGAATAAGAAGAATAAGAAAAAAAAGAAAAAAAATAAGAATATTAACAATATGAAGAATTAGAAGAATTAAAAGAATTAAAAGAACTAGAAGAATTATAATAATAAGAAGAATATAAATAAATAGAAGAACAAGAAGAATAAGATTAATAAGAAGAATAAAAAGAATAAGAAAAATAATATTAATAAGAATAATAAAAATAATAAGAAGAATATGTAGAATAACAAGAATAAAAAAAATAAGAAGAATAAAATGAATAAGATGAATAAGAAGATTGAGAAGTATATTAAGAATAAGAAAAATATGAAATATAATAAGAATATGAATAATAAAATGTATAAGAAGATTTAGAAGAAAAGAAAATTAAACAAAATAAGAAGAATATGAAGAATAAGAAAAATAAGAAGAAATAGAAGAATGCTAAATATACCAAGAATAAAAAGACAAAATAAATTAGAAAAATAAGAATAATAAGAAGAATAAAAAGTATAATAAGAAAACTAGATTAAGAGAAAATATAAAGAATAAGAAGACTAAGAAGAATATGAAGTATAAGAAGAATAAGAAAAATAAAAAGAATAAGAAAAAAAAGAAGTATAAGAATAAAATGAAGAATATGAAGAATAAGAAGAAAAAAAAGAAAAAAAAGAAAAAGAAGAAAAAGAAGGAAAAGAAGAAAAAGAAGAATAAAAAGAATAAGAAGAATAATGAGAAAAAAGAAGAATAAGGAGAATAAGGAGAATAAGAAGAATAAGCAGAAAGGGAAGAATAAGAAGAAAAAGAAGAATAAGAAGAAAAAAAAGAATAAGAAGAAAAAGAAGAAAAAAAACAATAAGAAGAATAAGAAGAATAAGAAGAATAAAAAAGAAAAAGAAGAATAAAAAGAATATGAAGTAAAAGAAGAATAAGAAGAATTAGAATAACCTGTTTACAGGCAATTTTGCTAAGGGTCTATCGCCATTTATGATGTCTGTAACTTGTCTATGCTGTGCATCTGTAATGTTTATTTTGTGCATATCTGTGTGTCATTAATTTTGGGTCAATTTGATGTAAAATGACTGCTTGCTGAGCAATTCTATAAACAGCCTATAAGGTGTTTGTATAAAAGTCAGGCAAGTAGTGGTCTGAGTCTGCTATAAGTGTATGGGGGTGTTTGGTCGGTCGGTTGTTTGGAGTCTGCTCATCTTCGGGATTGGTTCAAGCCTCTTCACTATGCTGCAGAGGGAGGAAGATCAAAGTAAAATGAAGGAACTCTAGGGGAAGAACAAGATGAGGGGAGCAGGAAAAGAGCCAAGAAGTTGCAAAATGAAGGAGTAAGAAAATTTCCAAATGGTTAGCAGGAAATCAGATTCAAAATCCAACATTACCATAAGATTATTTGGGAATGATATATTGGAATTTTAATACAGGCTAGAACTTGTCTTGTTTTATATTTTAAAACTAGGTGTAAAAGGGGAAAGGGTAGTCCTTAGTTTGTAAAAATGGTATTCCTCCACCAAAAGAGATGGTTATAATAATAAATCAAATTTTTTTTAAAAAAAAAGAAGAATAAGAAGAAAAAAAAAGAATAAAAAGAATAAGAATAATAAGAAGAATAAAAAGAATAAAAAGAATAAGAATAATAAGAAGAATATGAAGAATATGAAGAATATGAAGAATAAGAATAATAAAAAGAATAAGAATAATAAGAAGAATAAGAAGAATAAGAAGAATAAGAATAAAAAAAACAATAAGATTAAAAAGAATAATAAGAAGAAAAAGAAGAATAGGAAAAAAATTAGAATAAGAAGAATAAGAAGAATAAGAAAATAAGAAGAAAAAAATAATAATAAGAAAAAGAAGAAAAAGAAGAAAAAGAAGAATAAGAAGAATAAGAAGAATAAGAAGAAAAAGAAGAATAAGAATAATAAGAAGAAAAAGAAGAATAAGAATAAAAAGAAGAATTAGAAGAATAAGAAGAATAAGATGAAAAAGAAGAATAAGGAGAATTAAAATAAAAAGAAGAATTAGAAGAATAAGAAGAATAAGATGAAAAAGAAGAATAAGGAGAATTAGAATAAAAAGAAGAAAAAGAATAAGAAGATTAAGAAGAATAAGAAGA
The DNA here is from genome assembly GCA_029783825.1 of Sapria himalayana. NCBI lineage: Eukaryota > Viridiplantae > Streptophyta > Magnoliopsida > Malpighiales > Rafflesiaceae > Sapria > Sapria himalayana. Next base: position 276,948 of record JAREIK010002076.1, on the reverse strand, counting down.
TTAAAAAAACAAGAAAATAAATAAGATTAATAAGAATAACATAAAAAATAAGATTAAGAATAATAAGAAGAATAAAAAAACAAGAATAAGAAGAATAAAAAGATTAAAAAGAATAAAAAAATAAGAATAAAAAGAAGAATAAAAATAATAAAAAATAATAAAAAAAAAGAAGAATAAAAAGAATAAGAATAATAAGAAATTAAGAAGAATAAGAAGAATAAAAAGAATAAAATGAATAAATAGAAAAAAAAAAGAAAAAGTCGAATAATAAGAATAATAAGGATGAGAAGTATGAGAAGAATAAAAAAATTTAGATGTATAATAATAATAAGAAGAATAAGAAAAAATAGAAAAATAACAAGAAGAAAACAATAAGAAGAAAAAGAAGAATAATGAGAATAAGAATTATTAGAAGAATTAAACAAAAAGAAGAATAAGATGAATAAGAAGAATAAGAAAAATAAGATGAATTAGAATAATAAGAATAATAAGATGAATAGATGAATAAGATGAATAAGATGAATAATAATAATTATATGAATAAGAAGAATAATAAGAATAATAATAATAATAAGTTGAATAAAAGAATAAGAAGAATAAGAAGAATAAGAATAATAATAAAAATAAGAAGAATAAAATCAATTAGAAGAAAAAAAATTAGAAAAATAGAAGAATAAAAACAAAAACAATAAATGAATGAATAAGAAGTATACGAAAAATTTGAAGAATAAAAAGAATAACAATAGTATGAAGAATAAGAAGAATAAGAAGAAATAAATGAATAAGAAGAACAAGAAGAATAAGAATAATTAGAAATATAAAATGAATTTAAAGAATAAGAAGAATAATAAGAATAATAAGAATATGAAAAATATGAAGAATAAGAAGAATAGAAAGGATAAGAAGATAAGAATAAAAAGAATATGAATAATAACAAGAATAACATGAAAAAGGAGAGTAAGAAGAGTAATAAAAAAAAGAAAAAAATAAAGAATAAGAAGAATAAGAAAAAAAATAAGAATAAGAATAATAAGAAGAAAAAGAAGAAAAAGAAGAAAAATGTAAAAAAGAAGAAATGAAGAAAAAAAAGAAAAAGAACAAAAAGAACAAAAAAAAGAATAAAAAAAATTAGAAGAATTAGAAGAATAAGAAGAATAATAAGAATAAAAGAATAATAAGAATAATAAGAAATGAAAAATAAGATGAATAAGAAGTATTAGAAGAATTAAACAAAAACAAGAATAAGAAATATTAGATGAATAAAAAAAAATAATAAAAAAAAATGAATAAAAAGAATAAGAAGAATAAGAAAATAAGAAGAATAATAAAGAATAATAATATTAAAAAGAATAAGAAGATTAATAAGAAAATAAGAATTAGAAGAATTAGAAAAATAAGAAGAATAAAAAGAATATGAAGAATAAAAAGAATACGAAGAATAAAATGAATAAAAAGAATAAAAAGAATAAGAAGAATAAGAATAATAAGAAGAATAAGAATAATAAGAAGAATAAGAACAATAATAAGAAAAGAAGAATAAGAAGGAATAGAAGAATTAGAAGAAAAAGATGAATAAGAAAAATAAGAAGAATAAGAAGAATAAGAAGAAATAGATGAATAAGAATAATAAGAAGAATAACATTAATAAGAAGAATAATAAGAATAATAAGAATTAGAAGAATAATAAGAATAAAAAGTATAAAAAGAAAACAAATGAATAAGAAGAAAATGAAAATTAGAAAAATTAAAAGAAAAAAAAACAATAACAAGATTAGGAAAAATATGAAGTATAAGAAAAATTAGAAGAATAAGAAGAATAATATGAAGAATAAAAATAAGAAGAATAAGATGAATACTAAGAATATGAATAATAAGAAGAATAAAATGAATAATTAGAATAAGAAGAATAAAAAGAATAAAAAGGATAAGAAGATAAGAATACTAAGAATAAGAATAATAATAATAATAATACGAAAAATAAGAATAAGAAGAATAATAAAAATAATAAGAATAAGAAGAAAAAGAATAATAAAAAGAATGATAAGAATAAGAATGATAAGAAAAATAAGAAGAATAATAAGTATAATAATAATAAGAAGAATAAGAAGCATAGAAAGAATAAAAAAATAATAATATGTAGAATAATAAGAATAAGAAGAATAAGAACAATAATAAAAATAAGAAGAATTAGAATAATAAGAAGAATAAGAATAATAAGAATAATAAGAATAATAAGAAGAATAAGAAGAATAAAAAGAATAAAAAGAGTAAGAAATAAAAAAATTAAAATAATAAAAATAATAAAAAGAATTAAAGAATAAAAAGAATAAAAAAAATAATGAGAATAAGAAGAATAATAACAATAAGAAGTATTACAAGAAGTAAACAAAAAGTAGATTAAGATGAATAAGAAGAATAAGAAAAATAAAATGAAAAAGAATAATAAGAATAATAAGATGAATAAGAAGAATAAGAATAATAAAATGAATAAGAATAATAATAAGAAAAAGAAGATTAAGAAGAATAAAAATAATAAAAAGAATAATAAGAATAATAAAAATAATAAGAATTAAAAGAATAAGAAGAATAAGAAGAATAAGAAGAATAAGAAGAATAAGAATAATAATTAGAATAAGAAGAATAAATAGAATAAGAAGAATAAAATGAATTTGAAGAAAAAAAATTAGAAAAAAATAGAAGAATAATAATAAAAACCAGAATAAAATGAATAAGAAGTATATGAAGAATAAGAAGAATAAGAATAGTAAGAAGAATAAGAAGAATAAGAAGTATAAGAAAATAAGAAGTATAAGAAGAATAGGAAGAATAATAAGAATATTAAAAAAAAAACAATAAGAATAATAAAAAGAATAAGAAGAATATGAACAATAAGAATAATAAAAAGAATATGAAGAATAATAAGCATAATAAAATAATAAGAATTATATGAATAGGAAGAATAATAATAATAATAATAATAAAGATAAGAAGATTAGAATAAAAATAATAAGAAAAATAAAAAGAATAATTTGAAAAAGAAGAATAAGAAGAATAATAAAAAAAGAAGAATAAAAAGAATAAGAAGAAAAAATAGAATAAGAAGAATATTAAGAATAAGAAGAATAAGTAGAATAAAAAGAATAAGAAGAATAAGAATAATAAAAAAAATTAGAAGAATAAAAAGAATAATAATAATAGCATGGATAATAAGTAGAAGATTCAGAAGAAAACAACAATAATAAAATAAAAGGAATAAGCAGAAAAAAAAAGAATAATAAGAAGAAAAATATTTAGAAGAAAAAGATTAATAAGAAAAATAAGAAGAATAAGAAGAATAATATTAATAAGAAGAATAAGAAAAATAAGATAAATAAGATGAATAAGATGAATAAGAAGAATAATAAAAATTACAAGAATTAGAAGAATAAGAAGAATAAAAAGAATAACACTAATAAGAAGTATAATAATAAGAATAAAAATAATAAGATGAATGAAAATGATAAAAAATATGAGAAGAATGAGAAGAATAAGAAGAATACTAATAATAAGAATAATATGAAGAATAAGAAGAATAAAAAGAATTAGAAGAATAAAAGAAGAATAATACTAATACTAATTAGAACAATAAGAAGAATATGAAAAATTAGAAGAATAAGAAGAATGAGAAGAATAAAAAGAAGAATAAAAAGAATAAGAAGAATAAGAAGAATAAGAAGCATAAAAAGAATATGAAGAATAAGAAAAATAGGATGAATAAAAAAAAGGATAAGAATATTAATAAGAATAAGAAGAATAAGTAGAATAAGAAGAATAAGAAGAATAAGAAGAATAAAAATGATATGAAGATAAAAATAATAAGAATAAGAATTATAATAAGAATAGCACCAAAAAGATGAATAATAATAAATAAAAGAATAAAAAAATTAGAAGAATAAGATTATTAAGAAGAATTAAAAGTATAAAAAGGATAATTATAAAAAGAAGAAATGAAGAATAAAATGAATAATAAGAATAAGTATGATAAGAAGAATAATAATTATAAAAAGTATAAAAAGAATAAAAATAACAAGAAGAATAACTAACCAAAAAAAGAAAAAGAAGGCTAGTTTGAAAATGAAGAATAAAAATAATAAGAAAAAAAAGAATAAATAGAAAAACAATAATAAGAAGAAGAATAAGAATAATAAGATGAATAAGAAAAATAAAATTATTAAGAATAATAAGTAGAATACGAAGAATAAGAAAAATAAGAAGAAATAGATGAATAAGAATAATAATAAGAATAACTTGAATAAGAAGAATAATAAGAATAATAAGAATTAGAAGAATAAGAAGAATAAAAAGTATAAAAAGAATAAAATGATTAAAAAGAAAACAAATGAATAAGAAGAAGATGAAAATTAAAAAAATTAGAAGAAAAAAAACATTAACAAGATTAGGAAAAATATGAATTATAAGAAAGATAAGAAGAATAAGAAGAATAAAAAAAATTAGAAGAATAATATTAAGGATAAAAATAAGAAGAATAAGATGAATACTAAGAATATGAATAATAAGAAGAATAAAATAAATAATTAGAATAAGAAGAATAAAAAGAATAAAAAGAATAAAAAGGATAAGAAGATAAGAATACTAAGAATAAGAATAATAACAATAATAATACGAAAAATAAGAATAAGAAGAATAATAAAAATAATAAGGATAAGAAGAAAAAGAAGAAGAAAAAGAAGAATAAAAAGAATGAGAAGAATAAGAATGATAAGAAAAATAAGAAGAATAAGAAGTATAATAACAATAAGAAGAATAAGAAGAATAAGAAGAATAGAAAGAATAAAAAAATAATAATATGTTGAATAATAAGAATAAGAAGAATAATAAAAATAAGAAGAATAAGAAAAATAAGAAGAATAAGAATAATAAGAATAATAAGAATAATAAGAATAATAAGAAGAATAAAAAGAGTAATAAATAAAAAAATAAAAAAAATAAAAATAATAAAAAGAATTAAAGAATAAAAAGAATAATGAGACTAAGAAGAATAATAACAATAAGAAGTATTACAAGAAGTAAACAAAAAGAAGAATAAGATGAATAAGAAGAATAAGAAAAATAAAATGAAAAAGAATAATAAGAATAATAAGAATAATAAGAATAATAAGATGAATAAGTTGAATAAGAATAATAAAATGAATAAAATTAATAATAAGAAAAAGAAGATTAAGAAGAATAAAAATAATAAAAAGAATAATAAGAATAATAAAAATAATAAGAATTAAAAGAATAAGAAGAATAAGATAAATAAGAAGAATAAGAAGAAAAAGAAGAATAAGAATAATAATTAGAATAAGAAGAATAAATAGAATAAGAAGAATAAAATGAATTTGAAGAAAAAAAATTAGAAAAAATAGAAGAATAATAATAAAAACTAGAATAAAATGAATAAGAAGTATATGAA